>JAOXYB010059679.1:0-10812 GCA_028565635.1 Phoronis ovalis
AGTACAAGGAAAAGATAGCTACTACAGTAGTAATTATTGAAGTACAAGGAAAAGATAGCTACTACAGTAGTAATTATTGAAGTACAAGGAAAAGATAGCTACTACAGTAGTAATTATTGCAGTACAAGGAAAAAATAGCTACTGCAGTAGCAATTATTTTAATAAGTGCTGAATTATATGTAAATGATCATCATGTAGGTTATTCATGTATATGTTGAAGTACTCTGTGTAGTTTTTCAACTAGCTTGATATTATGTGTCATATTGGTAGGATTTTGTTTTGAATTATTAGTATTAAGTGATAAAAATTTCAAGGATATTAAGTAAATCTTAAAAAATTATAAATTAATAACAAAGAACTTGATGTACTGTTATAAGGTAAATGACAAATTCCTGTTAAATACTCGAAGCAGAAAATGAAGTAATCCAATGTCGTTTTGTCTTTACTGGGACATGCAAATCCCGATCAAATCCCGATCTGTGCTTCCTGTTCCACAGTCCGCTTTGTTGTGTTTGTTATCCCGTCTTTTCTATTCCTACGTTGTATGATTATTTATTTTATTATCCCACGCAGGAGCCATGCAAACTAAGGGTGTATCTGCCCCACCTGTACCACCCAAGCCTAAAAAATGGGTGCCTGTACAAGGTGTTCCTAGAGCTAAAAGATGGGGACCTTTTCGTGGTCAGTTCTGCTTGTGGCATGTTACATCTAGGAGCATTAATGCTTAATACTGCAGAATCTCGCTGATTGCGAAATTACCCGGTAGAATTACATTTCCCTATGTATTGGTAACACAAGAGTAAAACCATGCTTTCAAACATGTTTTCTTAAAGTATGCATAATCTAAATAATGGATAAAACTGGTTAGAGTTTATTGGAAATATGTGTGAAATAACAGAAATGAGAATACAGGATCTTTAGATGGTTTTACATGTGAGTTATCAGTACTTCTAAGGAACCGTATTAACTATTGCAGACCATTTTGAATGTCAGTTCCTGCAAAGTAGTAGTTAATACATTTTAATGCTAAAATTGTTAAAACTTATGCATGTATTTCCTAAGGAGCATTAAAACATAACATGCAGAAGATCACAAATCCTAACAGGTCTGCTCAACGTTTTGTAAGTTTGCTGTACAACAGCCTGCAGAGTTTTAATGTAATGTCCCACCTTTTAGATGCACGCCATTTTTGTTTTGGTTTGTAAAAGCAGTTAATAGTATAATATTTTGTTTTTAATGTAGAATTTTAAAAGTTGTTAATATTTTTCGTTGGTTTTGTATAAGTATTGTAGATTACTGATTTCTTATCATAAGTACGTAACTGCATTGTAGGTTCATGTGTAAACTTTGCTACGTTATTAGGTATTAAATGAGTATGGCATCTATGAGAGCTACAGTTAAGGTATCGCAAAAAGTTTTAACTTTGAAATAAAAAAATAAAAAATTCTCTAGGAGTAAATTTAATTTCAATTTATGCACTTCTAAGTTGTTGACCGGGAATTTCAGAATAATTCAAATTTTTTTAAATTATGTAATCACGGAAAGTGTGAGTCATTATTAAGTTATCAAAAAAAGTTGCTACTTTCTGTGTTTTGTTTTTATGCGGATGTGAACCTGGCAAACAGTAATAGCACTAACATGTAGTACTCATGGATCAGAAAATAGTAGTGTCTCTCCCACTGTCCATGTTGAAGTATTATTTGCTGCGGAGTATTGACCAGTCTGTGTTCAAAATCATACAGAGCATTAAACATATGGAAACTAATGGCATTGGATGAGATTTGAGCGTATAATTATACATGTTCCATGTTAAAGCTTCTTTAACTATTTGGAATTTGGATTTGGAAACTTTTGATTTTTTTAATACAGCTGTATGTATCTTCAAACACAGAAGAGGTTGTAACTACAAGCAAAGATTTTGAAATGTTTTGAGTTCTGAAGTGATAGTCAGTCATACACATTATTGCACTGTCATGTAACTTTGCTGTAATGTCTTATACTGTGTTTTGCCCACTGGTTTGTTGACTTCACATACAAATAGTAAAAAAAAAAAAACGGGCGAGGTTCTTCATAATTTTGCACAATTTTTAACTACATTGCATGATGTTACCGAACAGCTACATCTGCATACATGAATACATGTCACAAAGGACAAAGTACAGTATACACCGTGACAACAAAGTCATATATCTATACAATTGAATCTGATTAGTTATTTGTTTTTCTGGTTTTGTTGTTGTCATCACTGCACTCTTTGCATGTTTAGGTGAACCCAATAGAAAAGATTTCAAGCCGGTACCTTTTGGAGCCGTTAGCACCATGAATGTAACAATTAGTTCTAAAAAAGGTGAGTGAATGAAGCACAGTAGAGCATTATGTTGTCACCTGTACATGATGAAATTACAAGCTGGATAGATATGGCTTGTATCCTTTTGTATACTGCAGTGTACACCAGTCTTTAGGAGGGGGGTACCACATATTTGGACATTTCTTTTTGTTGTAAAGTTAGTCAGTTATGTTTTGAAGCAGTTGTAATTTGCAAAAACCATGAAAGCATATGTTATAGTTAAAAAGTATAATTTTATTCTCCGGGATTATACTAGTACTCTTACGATATGTGTACGTGATTCATGTTCATGTTAAGGAAACATAGGGTGTGATAATCGCTATGCCTAATAGTGCAATAAAGAAGAACGAATTTGCCACATAACATTTATAGACTAGTGTGTTCTCAGGAACTGACAATCTGGATATCTCCAGCCACACAAGAATGAATGCTTAGACATTTTTTTGTAATGAATTTTCAAGTAATCTGAATAACATGTCTGACTGCTTTTTCAAATTAACTCACCAAAACTTTTATTTGCTTTTAATGTTAAGAAAATGTGTGTTTGTGCTTTCTATTATTAGCCTGCATATCACGAAGTATATATTGCATCTGCGAAAATTAATCTGGAATCTTCTCAGATTTTTCAACGAAAAAGCTGGACAGGCTTAAATGACACAGTATGTGTGACACTGTTATTTGGTTTCGTTAAATGTTATGAATGTCTTATTAACATGTAACATGTGTGACAACGAATACCTGTTACAGAGCCAGAGAGGCCACCATCACCGCCTTTGAGTCCGATTTTCTCCGCTATGGCATTCGCCCGAGAATTACACAGCCAAAAAGCTGTTCGCAACCAAGCGCCATCATGGGGTAACTTCATACTTTATGCATTGTGATACATTACGAGACATGCTTTACAGTTCCTTACCTTTACCATGCCACTAGCATGAACGGCTGTATGCAATCAAAATGGTTTCGTAATGCTCCCTGTATTTTCCAGCTGTGTAGGCTTCTAGACCTGTATGCTCCAGTTACTCATAGTAAATATGCGTAAATTTACTATGAACTCTGGCTAGTTCAGTGTTGGGTGATTCTGGTAAATATTCTTTCGCATGGAAAGGCATGTCAGTATTTCAAAATGACATTATGATGAACACCATTCATATATTAAATCTAAATTTAATGGAATTTCCTTTGTTGACGAATTCATGCCTGCACTGGCGTCATTACTGTCAGCTTGCTTTTCAAACTTCTTCTGTTAGATAGTCGTTTCCTTCCAGTATTATTTTTGCTTGCTTTTTGTTGTCTTTCTTTTTCTTCCATTTCCTTCCCGTAGTGAACACATAGAATTTGCTTGCATTGGTTAGAGTTTTTCCTAATTAGTTTGCCTAGTTTTATAGAATAGTAAAACAGAATCCTACCAAAGTTTAATGTAGTCATTAATAGGGATTCATTTCTATCACGACACCTTGTTATATCCACAAACTTTATGTACATTCTATGTGTATTTCATAGATTGCATATGTGCGCGCTGTACTTGTAACAAGTGACACAGGTTAAGTTTATAATTTTATCACTACTTGTGTTCCCTGGTTTGTTTAGCTTACCGACTAAGACGTAGTATTAGATCCGCTTACTTGCTTAAAATCGTGTTTTTTCTATTATGTTAATTTTCACTTTTTGTGATGTTTCCATTTTCACTTTTCTGTGTAGCAGATGGTAGTAAGCCTCGGTCACAGAGCCTTTCTTCACCGCCAAACAGAATGAATAGAGGCATGAATATTTTCATGAGGCAGCAATCACGCCACAATCGTGAAGATGGCATTGAAGGTCAGTTATCAAATGTTAACGATTCACAAGTGGGCAGACCAGTTTCTCCTAGCAAAAAAGGCCATGCTCCGCCTGTAAGTCAAAAACCATCAAAATCACAGTCTGCCCAATGGTCACCTAGACAAAAGCCGTCAAAACCACTATCCATCCAATTGTCACCTAGACAAAGTCTGCAAAAACCATCAAAACCGCAACCTGCCCAGTTGTCACCTAGACAAGGTCCTCCAGTGTCTCCCAAACCCTCAATGGATCGAACGAGAAACTCACTGTCACCCAGACCATACGTGTCCAATGAAATACAGTCACACATGGCCAGCATAAAAGAGCAGCCTACACCAGAGAAAAACGAAAAGGTGTCTCCACTCCCAGGTAGAAGCCATTCTGCTGCAGATGCTAGACAGAGTTCAATGTCATCTCTTAATCAAAGCATGACTTCTACGGAATCGTTGAGCTCCCTGTTACCTGCCAATCAGGGGCTGATAACTCCGGACAGTGATATCGAAATGACATCGCCTTCTTTTGCTCAAGAACGTAGTTTGATTGATCGAGGTATTTATGTCGCATTCTGCACGCGATTCCTAGGAGTTTTCCGTTTGGCATCACATTCTTAGCTTACCAGCGATTTATACTCATCTACTAAAAGCACTTTTAATTCCTGATGGATTTAGTGCTAGATTTAGTGGGCGCCTTTTGGGAATTATAACATCGATATGTTCTGGGTTTTTTTGTAGCCCTAATTGCTTTTCTATATGTAAAGATGCATATTGTTGCTATTCTAAGATGTTCCAATGTTGCTTTTCGTGTTTCCAGGCTTTTTATTAGTTCCGTGTTATTGTTTTTTGTACTAATATTGAATGAATGATAATCTAAGCAGTTTTAATTGTCTTCCTTGAGATTTAAGTGATAGGACTAAACTTGATAGAAGTTTGATTATTGGAGTTGCTCTAAATGCTATGAATGTTACTGAAATAACTCTGGTGTTTTATTTTTGTATTGTAACATATTTAGCAATTGTTGGAAGTTGCTATAGTTGCATTTTGTTCAGATAATATACCTCTGTTTCTGCATTTTTCATAGTATTATTACAATCAAGGATTAATGACAGTTATATTTATTTTTACTTAGTAGAATTACACAAAGTTAATATATGAACTTTTAGATAACTCTTGGAGGCAGATCGCCTTCTTTTCATTGGTATTATTAAAAACAAATTGAAGCCACCAGTTCAAGAGGTAGGATATGGACTGGGTGGTGACAGAGGTAGGATATGGACTGGGTGGTTTCATATTTCAGACACATTAATTTATTAATTAGGATAATATTTTATTTCAAACTGCATTATGATAAAGACTAAAATTTAAAAAAATAGTGCTGATGCTTCTGGCTTGCTTGTTTATTTAAAGTTAAACTTGTTGTTTTTTCAGTGGACAGTGGGAGAGTGGAACAAAATAATAATTACAACAAACAACCAGCAAGTCAAGGTCAAGGTCAAGGTCAAGGTGAGACTTCTTCCAACTCAAAATATGTACTTGTTTATGCATTTTCAGAATCATAGTTCCAAGATATTGTTATTACAGTTTAGATTGGTATGTCATTCCTTGTACTTGACTCGTGATAAATAACTGCTTGTGTGAACACACATGGAGGATCATGTCAGCAATGATTTCAATACTATTCGTGTCATGGCTGCTTGCGGGTGTAGAATCTTGTCAGCGATGTTTTCAATGCAACTGATGTGCGACTACTTGTGTCAGCAGAGGATCTTGATATGCATGATGCAGCTGCTGATTACATTTGGTGCCTTAAAGAGATCATTCACAGATAGAAGTCAGCTTAGTACAAATCTATAGCTGCTGATTGAGTGAACAGTTCATAGCAAAAAAATTGAAAATATGTCTGAAAATGAATAAAATCTCTAACTACTGCTCCACTGTCTTGATTTTCCAGGTGTGTGGACCCCAGGATCAAGGCCTCCTCCATTACAATCCGAAATACGTGAGCAACAACAAGGCAGAAACAGAGAAGAGAATACTTTCCAAGATATGGCCCATGTGTGGGCTCCTGGTGGTGGCAACACACTGAAAAAAGAATTTAGATCAGTCAAATTAGACCCAAGTAAATCCCAAGAAAGAAAACAAGTGAGTATAGCTGTGAAAGAGCAGTCAACTATAGATTGTTAAAGTTTGTCTATAAACTTGTAAAAACGTTGTGCAATCTGTCAAATGACAGCACCAACAAATATCACTACTCGATTAACTTTACTTATGTTTTTAACACTGCAGTAACTAAATAAAATTTTCACTGATATCTTAAACTGCTGGATTCATTTGTGCTCCTAATTTCTGCAATTTAGAAAAAAGAGAGCAAGATTTGAATATTTATTTATGTTCATAAACTTTAACTTTTTCACAGCAAATGAATGGAACAAGGACAGACGAGACATATGGTTGGAAGCCACAGTCATCCAATCATGTTCCAAATAATATGTCACCTATGTCAAGCAATATGTCGTCTCCAGGATCTACTATAACGAATACTTACAGGTGAGATACATAACTGCATGTTGCCCACCAAGTCATATTATTGCTCCCTAACTAATAACAGTAGCTAGCTATTACAAGGTGGCATTGTTTGAGCGCTGGTCGTAAACAGTTTGTTAGTTATAAAGAAATGTCAGATTTTCAGTCTAGAACTAATAGACCTGTATTTTCTTAGAAATAGGTCAAAGACGCTTAATCTGTTGAAGGATATTTTTTTCTGTAGTAGGCATAGTGGTTCAAATTTCCTCCATTCGTGTGGTCATTTTTTTTTAATGAAACAGTGGTAATTTTTGTTGTCTTTTGTCTTGCAGCTCGTCTGCTGGCCTCATCCTTTCACCATCACATGAGTTACCAAAATCACAGTCACCAACTGTAACACTTTTACAAAAAAACAGAGGTGAGATAAACATCATAAATAACCTAATGATTACATAATTACCAGTAGAAAAATGTTATTTGTGTTAACAGTAGGACAGATGGTATTCTGTCATGGTTTATGCCGAAGGTTGTTGAACTGCATGTCTGATTGCCGTATTGTTTTAGTAAAGTGAAAGTGAAAGTGAAAGTGAAAATGGAATATATACCATGGCATGCAAATTTTGTGAATTTATCAGTTTTCAAAAGCATTCGTAAATTTCTAAATTTGCAAATTTAGAATCTTGGTATGTGTTCCAGTTTCACTTTGCGGACTTAACTAAAAAATGTACCGATAATATTTTCTTGGCAATATGCTGTCAGATTTGTGGTTAAAAAAACCTGTGACATAAACGTCTTGTATAGGATAGATGCAACCGTGATATCATGTGTACTAACAGCATACATTAGCATGCATTTTAGCTTCAACCTCTTTCAGATATGGTTATTCTAACCAGAATTATATCAAATCATCTTGTTTTTGTAGCGTTTTGAATTTGTTTTTCAGCCAGGAAATCATAATTAGAAACTTAGTGTGTTTAGTAAAATGTTGCAATGTTGCACCTTGTTCTTCTTATAATCTGTTTATTTTTTTTGCATTCAGTAAGCACTGCAAATATTCAAGAGTTTGAAAAATATCCACTAGAGAGCAGTACATTTAAAACTATAAAAAAAGTTCGATGCCATCGCTTTCATTAGTGGTAGCGACCTCTGATATAGACCGGAGGTGTTGACTAGAAGTCGACAGCTATGATTGGAAGCTAGTTATGTAAAAATGCTATTTAATTTTTGGAATTATGTCAGAACTTTTCAATCAGGTAATTCTGCTGCTTTACAGTGCTGTCTGAAATGTGACTATGGTTACTTCTACTTTGTTGCCATGCTAATATAATGTACCTTGTTCTTTGTTTGTGATGTCATATCATTAAGAGTTTAAAACCAACTTATGGACATAATCGGGCAGAGTAGTTAAACATCTACCTCTTCTGGGTAATTATACAATTCTCTGTTTGCTTGCTGTTAGCGCATGCGGCCTCAGTACTTCCAATCAGACCCACAATTCCTAGTTTCCTAAGTTCCGTAGTTGCATGATTGTAGTCATGACCACTTATGCCATCTAGTGTAAGCAATTAGAATATTTTAATCTACACTTGGAGCACCCAACGGTTGCTACTGTGCTTTTTATTAAAATGTACAAACTTGATGTCACAAACCAAAGAACAAAGTACAGTATACCCAGCGATAACAATGCCACACAGACGAGGCATGTCATATATTGTTTTGTTCCTGCATGATTTCAGATGATGACGATCCGTTACATGATGCTGTGGCAAATGCCACAGAAACATACTATACAACATCTGGTAAGGCGCGTGCTTAAATAACTTGAGTCGGATGTATTGCTGTATTTTATTACTAAACATGGCTTATAGCTACACTTACTGCCATAATTTAAACATTTTGGAATAAGCGTCAAATTTTAGATAACTAAAGCAGTCATTACTTACTTATCCTCTTCGTCCCTGGTGGTGGCACATAAGGCCTCGATCAAGCAAACATAGGTAGAATTAAAAGCCACTAATTTTGTAAGTTAAAAATAAAATTTTGCTGATTATGACATCTAGGTTTCTGTAAGAGATGAATAAAGACTTGTACTAATCCTTTTCTTCACTTATTTAATCTAATGCTTTTTGGTATAGCTAAGACATGGTTTGATATTTCCATTAAAAATTAACGAGGGAAAGACCTGAAATGTTTATGCTTTCCCTACCTTAATAAGTCTTACTATTTTCACCTCCATAATGAAATTAACTCGCCAATAACATTAAATTGTTCTACCCCTTGTGTGATTATCACTTTTACAACCTCTCTTTTCCAGGTTCTCCCCCTATTAATTTTTAATGGACAGCTTCTAGTTGTGCTATCTGTGTTCATGTGTGTTACAGGCACTGCTGTTCATTTTTACTAATTTTTCTGCTGCTTGCTCTTAAAAAAACTTCCTGTTGTAATCTGGAGAAAAATTATTTTGCCATTTTTGATATTCCATAATATAGAGAATAATGCATTCAAGTATTTGCAACAATCTCAAATGAGTAGAAAATTTGGCACCCAAAGAATAAAATTTACTTTCATAGAAAAGTGAATACTTGCCTTAAAAATCATGTGACACAAGTTTCATGTTGTACGTACGTGCTCCTTTCAGTTCAATCATATTTATATGCCCTTGCTTGTTAATTACTATGTATTATGCAAATGTAATTTATCTTGTTACAGCTGGAGAAATCCCAAAAGGTGCTGTTTATGTCGGCAGTAAAGACTCATATGAGGGAGATGTTAAACATACCGATACTTATTATATGGTGCCATCAGAAGAAACTACAACAACACACAGAGTTATCGAACAAAAACCAGTTAAATATGGTGGAATAGGCCCACGGGAGGAAACTGGTGTTCCTATCGGTCTCCGATCAGTAAGCTATCTATTCTAGTACTGTTTTTGAAAGAATTCAAGGAAATATTCCTGTATTGACTTTTATCAACTGATCATTAGCAAGGATCATGAAGCAGTGGTCATATTTTTACTTGGTGCTCACATGATCGTATGTATAATTGTGATAGCTTTATGACCATATGACATGATTCTGCTAATAGTTTTGCACTCATCTGTGCCAAAAACACTAGCCAGAGGTGTGCTCTCCTTGAACATTAGGGAATCCTAGCTCTGCCTTTAGCTAAAAAAATTACTGTCAGCTAAACCACGTACTGGCTGAATAAAATTTAGCCACTGGACAAAACTGAGCCACGAAAATCTCAAGTAATTGTCCGCTGCAAGTTGCCATGTTGAAAAAAGTGCTCACTTTTTGTAGTTCTACACAATATTTGTACACATAATGAATCAAGGATTCTGCTGTCCATTTATGTCACTTTTTGTGCATACATTTTATATATCCGTATCTGCTGCCGAGCCCTCTTATATTGATTACCTATTTTCTGCAAAAATGCTCAGTAATATATTGAAGTACTTGTCAAAGACAGTAAGTGCTTTTACTGTTGGGTTGGAATGAGAGTACATGTATTTCACAAGAATGGTTGTGACGATGTTGTGTCTTAATTTCTTTTTGGGTTGGATTAGAAAAAGCGTGAAGAAATTAAAGTGAAAACGTTTTACATACAACCCCCTTTATATTTGAATGTAATACAAGATTGAAGTTTGAGAACAATGAATATAATACAGATTGTTTATAATTAGATCCTGCTTCTATCGTTCCAGTCTTCCTCCCTATTGGAATGTTAATTTAAAGTAATATTACTAGTTTAATCTTGGATGTAAATGTCATCCAAGGCGATTGTTAGGAAGTGTCGTGTCGTTCAAAAAACAATGTTGTCCAATTGTCCTTTCTTCCCTTTTTCTTATTACACATCGTAAAGAACTGATGAATTGTGGCAGTTGCAGTTCGCTAATATACACAGATTTCACTTGCCTCGACTATTAATTCATACATTCATAAAGTTATCAGCTTTCTCATCATAATTGAGTTCTATGATGTGCTTAACCATGACATCCGTTACAAAAGAATTTCAATCCTGAGTCCTAATACATTTACAAGGTTATTATTTATGCTTCTGGTGTGTTCAATGTTCTAGCTGCATGTGCTTTGTCCTTACTTTGCTCAGGCTAGTTATGCTCCTTTTAGA
>JAOXYB010059690.1:0-10812 GCA_028565635.1 Phoronis ovalis
GATTTTAGTATTAGAGAATTTGAGAATGGGAAATGTTTTGCCATTCATGTTTTATTGAATTTATAGGAAAGACTATATCGCAAAATGTCTTTTAAGTTAAGGTGAGAATGACTCCCAAGAGGAACTATAATTGAAAGTGACTGTATATGTGTGTCATTGAGTGTTTTAAAGGTAAATAATAATGATTCTGAGGAAGAAGAGATTTTAGTATTAGAGAATCAAGAATGGGAAATGTTTTGCCATTCATGTTTTATTGAATTAATTATAGGAAAGACTGTTACAGTACAAAATGTCTCTGAAATTAGATAAGGAAACTCCTTGGAGGAACTGTCATTGAAAGTGACTGTATGTGTGTGTCATTGAGTGTTTTCCACGATGCCTTTTGAAGGTCAAGTTACAATTAACCCACCAGAGTTTCTATTTATTAATTAATTACCAGTACTTTTTTACAAGCAATTCTACTTATATTCCTTTTAAAAGACAACGAAAACAATTATTTAAAAAATTTTTTGCTAATGAAATGTAATGAGCAATGACATAAATTTGATAACTATATATATATTTCTTTAATTTATTATTTTGATCAATGGAACTGTACTTCTTAACCATATATGCTAATTCATATTCATAATATATGAAATTCCTTTTTCCCAAATAGTCAATTTAAGCAGCGTGATAGACCAGGATGATTCTCAAAATCGTCCTGGGCCTTGTTGATTTTAATGTTTAGCTCGAAAAGTTACAGAAAGTGCCAACTTTTTTAGTAATTGTCTTACTGTATCCATACCACTGTTATGATTTAAGCAGCCTATATGAGAGCATATGAATAACTAGCCATCAGCCAAATTGCTTAGAGAATGAGAAATCATGGAATATATGACACATCTATTTATATATCCTAGGACACATATAGCAAATTTTTGTTATTTTGTGTTATTGCTGTAATTTCAGATAACATCTGTTCAGCATATAGATCAAAGTTTTTGCAGGTGTGCCATTAGGTTAGAGGTCAGGAATATGACTGCATACTGCCTAATAAGTAATGAAACATGAAATGCTATGATTACAATTTTAATTAGCTTGTTGTTTTAAACCAATCTGATATTTCAAATCTTTTAGGAGGCTGCCTGTGTGCATGAAAATGGTAGCCAGGCATTGAATAAAGCTAAAGAGATTAAATCCAACCATCAGCAACATGCCCAAGATATCCAATCACAGATACAGACTCTGAGAATTAAAGAAAAACAAATGGCACAGGTGCAAGTCTTGCGTTGACTTTTCGTTACATTTTTAAGTAGAAAATGGGTGTAGCTAAGTCTCATATCATTTGGAATAATTTAATATGTAATCTACAGTATACTACTTTAGTTGAGTTTCTTAAGGTCTTGCAGCATGCAGTAGCATGCACATTTATGTGGCATTTTACAATTAGTTACTTATTAACCCATTCTACTCCATATCCATATTTTGCCACTAATTTTCTTAATGTAACACTCAAATTCGATAAACTGTTCTCCCTCAAGCATTGTTTCACTGTAGAGGATCTCTTAGTGTACAGAGTTGAATGGCTGGTTCGGGGGTACTGTTAATGTCCCGGTGGTATATTTTGGGAACAGTTTTTGAGGCATAGTAATGAATATCACTAATTTGGAAAGGTATTTTTTGGGTCTAATTTTCACAGAAAATATGGAACAATATCTCATATAAGACCTGCATAAAACAGAAGGAGTGTTCGAATGATGGAATCGTACAAATAGAGAATTTTCCCGTGTTTTGAATATTAAAAGGCATATTTTAGGGTCCAAATTTTCACATTTTTGGCATAACGTAGGTTCAAAATTGTTACTGTCAGCAGCATATCAACATCCCAAAATATAACAAGCCCCCCCCCCAAGGGTTTCATTTGAATGTTACATTACAGAAACTGGTGAAGAAGTATAAGTAGCAGATTTATGCTGTTGTTAGAGCATTCTGGTAGATTTATTACTTTCAAACTCAAGTGTATTATGCTTTAATACTACTGTAGTAGTTGATTTTTCTACATTCAATCAATTTTGTAATCATGTTTTATATGAGTTTTATAAAAGCAAATAATTTCCATGTTTGTTTGGTTTTTTAGGCGTTTTTAATTAAATTTAAAACTAAAATATTCCATCAAACAAAAGTTAATATTTTTCTTTTCTAGGAGAGACTTTCAATGGCACAAGAGAGGAAACAGCTTCAGCATGTTCAAAATTCATTAATGTGTCATAACTGCCGAGCACCAATCAAAGATATAGCTTCAGCACTCCGAGAGCTTCATAATGTTAAAGGTATGATGTTTTTCTCTTTTGTATGCTTACAATCCTTATAAAGTTTGAATTGCGCCATTTTTACAATATATCAAGTTGCTTAACTTATGAATTCAGTCATATCTGAGACGAGAATGTTTAAAAATTTTCCAAAATAAGTATGTGCATTTGTTAACATATGTGTGGTGAAGTTACATTTATTGGCAAGGGGAATGAATAGATTATCCAGAATGAAGGACTCGATTTTTAACTAAAATGTCTTACTACAATATGTTAAGATATATATACACTGTATACAATTTGTTTTAATGAAGAAGCTCATTTGGCTTGGCTCAGTTCAAGGATAAGTCTCAATATGGAGATCAAAATACAAAATTTTGAAACTTGGCCTAATATCTGGATAAATATGCCGGATTCGAATCTAAACATGTGGATATCTTGTTAATGCAAGGTTCCTACACATTACTTACTCTGGTATTTGCTTGTTTTTTGATAAATACACCTCTTAAAGAATTTGGGCTTCTAATCAAGGAATGTTATGGTGTCATCAGAGGGTATTTTTTTTGGATAAAATTAATTGAACACTAATGGGCATCTATTTTGTTCGGATTATATTTGATATTAAATAAGGAAATTTAAAGTTGAGGTTCTATCAAAGAGAATGCTTGTATTTTAATGTAATAAATTTATTTAAGGACTTCCCTTTTATTGAAGCCTTTTATTTTTATTATAATTAGTAAATATGATTTTGGATTTAGTTGAACATCACTGTTCCTCATTACACAACTATTTTGGTCTTGACATACACTTGTGGTAGTTTGTTTAGATGCTCCTCATCGTAACCTTGTTTTAATTAGATCTGAATGCTGAGCAACCTATCGAAATAATTGTTATGACATTAGCTTAGCACCGATGAAATGAGAACAAAATGAGAAATGTTTTCATTGTATTCTCATTGGTCAAATTCAAAAATAAAATCAGTGCTCAAAGAACTAATGGATACTGTACTACAGGTAGCATCCCAATAAATCAGCAATCCATGTCATTGAACATTCAGCCAGTTTCACCTATGAGAGCCAGCCAATTTGTTCCACCAAACGAAATCGAGGTGTGGAAAATGTCTGCCGAAAAGGTACTTCAAATTTTTCTAATACTGAAGTGATATTGATCTTACGAGCAACCCAGTCCCAGTTTGAAATAAGTACATGTCTTCAAGAAAAGGAACAAATCATGGAATTATAAGGGTGGAATATTTTGTTCAAATGCTAAAAATTTCCTTTTTTTTTCAGGATAAAGATTTCTTACAAGATGAAAGTTTATTTTTAGAAACATTAAAATACTCCCCTTACCATGCAATATCTGAGAGGTGACATTGTTTGCATGGATGCAATGTGGTAACATGAACTCGATGTTGAACAGTGAGAGTGATGAGAATGTGTCAACAAATAGTGGATAAAACACACTTAATAAAAAAAAACTATTTTTAGAAAAATCTTATTTATAAATTCCTTTTTAACAGTTATAGAACTGAAAATAATAAAATAACAAAATCCGAAATTTTTTACATTGCTTACTTTTTAAATATCAAAACTAAATACAGAGTACATTCATATTAAACATGAGGTAAACAAGATTGAATGGTCACAAATTCTTAATATCAGAAAATTAACAAATCTTTAAACAGTTGCATTGCTTTTGAACATAATTTTATTGCATAACTCTATTTTCTAAAATAAAATTTGACTTGGGCTCCAATGACTCCTTTGCAAATAATTAAAATCTAATGCTGTCTAGTAGTTACTTAAGTTCTGTAGTTATGTAACCCAGCACATTCAAAGACTAATTCCATGACCTAGCACAGGGAGAATTTTACTGTAGCTACAAAGGTCAAAATACTACAGACTAGAATACATTTCCACTTGTAAAAGCAAATGAGACATTGATGCTCAAATAATATTAAAAAGAAAGCCACTAAAAATGACAAAGTATTTAGTGCCAAAAATTAGGTCACTCACAAAGATCCTTATCACAAAAGACTATGAACAAAGTGCAGTAAGATTACAGAAGAATCACATCAAGACAACAAAAATTTACAAATAACAGAAAACTTTCTATTTTAAACCATGCCACAATATGAATGTATAGTTACACAAACCCACATTCCAGGTCCCATGGAACAATTATCACATAGGTGGCATAGAAGCAGCTTTATACAAAGTAATGAGGAAACATTTCCTGATTGCAATTTAAAAATAAATACACTTATATTAATTCCATATATGGAATTAATATGTGTATTTATTTTCAAAATGCCACAAATATTTTATAATTTTAGTAAAAACTTAACCAGTTCAATTTCAGGTATAAACAAACTGCCTCAAATTACCTTGTCATAATTTACAACTCATAAATATAATTCATGTTCATATTGCCATTACTCTAGCCAAAGAAGGCAAGATTTGTGCTTGAACTGGTCCATATGGAACTTGCTCACCATCCACCATAATGTTGCCTGTGTCGTTCAGTGGCTCCAGTCTGAACGCATGTACAGGTATCATTTCAATTTCCTCCGAGTCCACATGTTTCCCCGTTTCAAAGTCACCGAATAGTTGTATAATACGACTTTTGGATATACCAGATCGTAGAATGCCTACATGGATATAACCATCACTCAATGTAGCATCTGGAGCAATCATAAGATCCGGACCTAAGTGCGATTGATAAGAAATACATACAGTAATGAAGCTATCTTCTATAGAAACCCAGTTATCAGGAACGGGTTCATCAAGGGCTGGTAATAAATATGTCGATACAGGATTTGAGGTCGAATCTTTTTTAATGCCATTCCCAGCATCACCTGAAGCAGTTATGCACGAGGCCTCGTCTGATTGGGTGGCAGCTGGAGTTATACATTCGATATCGTCTAAAGGAAGAATAGCACCATTCTGTTCGTCAATCTGAGTGGGACTGTTATCACCATCGCTTGAGGCACAAACCTTCTCCTGTGTATGGATTACTTCGGATGACACATACATACTCTCACTACGCTTAGTTGGTCTGTCAATGTTTGATGTATTTATTGGTTCAGATGCACTTCGAGAACGAGTAATTGTGTACTCGCCTACAGGTAGAAATGACAATCGGCCTTGATATGTTCTTAAATCTACAATGAAATAAATAAAGGCTAAATAATGTAATGAAAATATTTTTACAAAATGAGCCAATGCTACCTGAACATAAAATACACACATTATTCAAATAAAAAACAACTAGATCTGTATTAGTGTTGCACGGCGACACCAAGTACCTGGCTTCTAATACAAAATTTTGGATTCAAAATGGTTGCCACATTTTCCATTATCAATTTTGAAATAAGGATCCCAGCAACATTTCAATCCAAGTTTCATTGAAGTCAGTCCGGTACCATTCAAGTAATCAAAGAATATGTTTTTGACATGGCTGCTATTTTGGATCGAAGATGTATGCCAATTTTCATAATCAAAAAACTTTCCCTTTCATTTCAATGTGAACATTTCCACAAAATTATGTTGAAATCTGACCAGCACTTTCTGTCAGAGAAAAGCTTCGGACAGAATTTGCTGAAGCAAAAAAAGAACTAATGCAGGAACAACTTGTTGTCGATACCAAAATTACAGATAATTATCCCTGTTCAAGGACAGACGTGGATCTACTTATAACTATGCAGTATTCAAAGCAGTATTCTGGAGACCCTTAAAAACTGCCATACTTACTAAGTACTCTGGCTACAGCACCAACTGTGAATCTTGCATCACCCAAGAATCTGTACTTCTCACTTTCTATATCCACATCTGCTACCAGACCCCATGTTACAGATAGGAATGAGTATTTCCGTCCATTAAGTGTATCCACAGCAACAAGATCCATAGGGCAGATACGATGTTTTAGTAAAATGTACGTGGAATGGCGAACTACGTCATCTCTTATAGGTTCTCTGCAAACATGTCGAACATACAGGGATAGGAAAAACTACTAGACTAGTCAAATATTGAATGATTTATCTTTTTGTGGTTCTTGTCTAACAGCTTTCAGTATTTCATACCACCAGAAGTGAGGCATATTCACGTAGGCATACTGACTGAACAAAATAAAAGGCGGAAAAGGCTTTTTTGAAATACTTTTGTTATAATCAACATTAGTTGATTGACACCCCTTTTCAGCCCACAGGCTAGCATGCAGTAGTACCAAAAATTTTCTCAGATGGACTGAAGTGCATCAGCAGTGATTTCACTGGATTACTGAATACTTGGTGGTGGTAGTAGTAACCAAACTGAATTTTGTTGTTTCAAGTCACAGACTTATAACTTTTGATTTTCACCTCGTGGCTCAGATGGTTATTCCCAGGAATAGTGCTAAATAAATGAAGGATATACACATTAACCTTAGATTTTTTTAAGGTAATCTATGAACACAATTTTCAGATAAAAAATTACCCTGCATAGTTGTTAATAGAACAACACAGAGCATTTGCTGATCCTCCCGGTAAGCAACCAATAGGAATCTTTATAGCTTGTTCCCAGTCATCTCGCTGCATTAATCCATTAACAGCTTCATAAATTAGACCATCCCCTGACATAATAACAATGCCATACCATTTGCTTATATCCATGACTTTACAAATCTCTGTAGCATGAGCTGCATGATCTACAAACAGAAACAATCAAGTAGTAAATATCAGCTTCACTGTGCTCGTAAAATTACCGATAAATCCAATTTTCCAGTATCCAGGTCCGGCAGAATGTATGTAAGAATTGCATCTTGGAACATTGTAAATTTACATTTAATTTTTTTAGAAAAAATTATTTTTGTACCCTCTACCTGCCCACTAGTCACTGGTACCAAACAAGCTAAAGAAATTCAATAATTTGTTTATCCCAATCTTGTGGCTAATGGTAGATTAAGCTATATATACGTGCAAAATACAGATTAAGCAGTATACATGCAAAACACCTAACAAACAGCTGCCAAGCATGCAAGTAGCTAAGAAATGTGACAACTAACTGTTTTCAAGGAAAAGCAATTTAGTCCCGCTATCATTTTACCTAGTGACCACTAAACTTTTGTTAATTAAAAAATGTTCGCCTCTTCTTGACCGTCTTATAAAGTTACAATCAACACTTAGTTAAGAAATATTACCCTCCACTATAGTGTGGCAAGCACAACATTCCTGTAACAATACAAACCTGGCCCTCTTTTTTCTGTGGAGAAGAAATTGAAAAAGTGTAATAAATTGCACAGCACTCAGTCAAAACTATTCAATCCACCATTGTGCATGTCTTATGGGTTCATGCAAGCCATCTGGCATGCGAACTAAGGCAAATAATATTTTCAACAATGCGGTAACAATGATCAAATCTAACAGTAAGAATAATCAAATAGCATTGTGTTAAATATGATAATAAATTATAGAAAACACTGCAAACTGCCTAAAATGCACTACTGGCTACAAAACCAATACTCTATTGTTATTGAATCTATCAATTTTCATTTAGTATTTGTTGAGGTTGTACTAGGATGCACAGCTATATTGAACCCTTTATCCCGAGCTTATGAAAAATAGGTTCAAATATATGAAAACTGGGCATGAGAAGATAGAAATACTCTAAATTGAGTGTAATCTTAAAGAAGTTGGGGTGCATTGTAATTACAGGAAGGCCTGAAAATGGTACAGACTTTGGATACAAAGGATCTGAAGTTAAATTACATACAATTAATACTGTTCATTATAACAAAACTTGTACGACATCTTTTACCTGTCACAATCAGGTGATAGGGAATTCCTGCTTCTGCTATCATTGGAACAATTCTTTCTTGGAATGTCTGCAAGGCTCTACCTGGGCCACTACATGGATTAAGTAATACAAGCATTGGTTTGTGTTCATTTGATGATATCTCTATAAGAAAGTGAATAAACAACGAGAATTACTGTTAAATTGTTCTGATATGCTGCAAGTTTCAATAAAACTGTTCTAGTCAGTTTATGCAGCTACTGTCATCCACAGTGGTTATAGGTATGTGCCACCCAATGGGGACATGCTTTTTCATAGTCACTGATTACAACGGCATATATTTCAGCTCCTAGTGCTTATATGATGGGGTATGCTTTTTCATAGTCACTGCTTACAACAGGTAAATATCAGCTCGGGGTGCTTATATGATGGGGTATGCTTTCATCAAATAGTAGTACTGCTTGTGACACGCTGCTAAAAATCAAATATGCTAACAATTTTTTTGCAATCCTATCAGTACAATTTTTTTCTCAATTGGGTGCTTACAAAGGAGTATTGTATTTAGCCATACTTTGCCTACCAGGTGTTAAGTGTTTTTGAGACCTTTGGCCTCACACCTCTACCCAACTGAAACTTTATTTTGAAGTTAACACATCCAAGTTTTCAACAAATTGATGAGTTCACTTAAAAGATTATTTCATTATGGATACCTAATGAATTTGCTGGTTGAAGGGTATGGTCTTCATAGCTTCTTTTTTCAAGCATTAGACATTTCTTGTAATTCATATAATAATTACATCCTTTCAAATTTTTCTTTAGTGTACAAATGTGAACTTTTACGGGGATTATGTACTATACACTTACCACCTGGCTCTGTAACCATAAATCCTCGTGCTACCGACCTGACTGCATTTGCCCATAACTGAGCAATTGGCATGTTCTCCTCATATGTACCAAACTTATCAATCACAAAAATTATCGTTGTTCGTTTTCTTACTTGCTTACTACTGAGAGTTTTCTTTTTCTTTGGGTAAGCATACACGCAAAAATAACCAGAAGAGTCTAGTTTCGACTTTCCCTTCATCGCTTGACATCCAATAATATCTCTCATTGCTACTGTTTCAAATGTTTCCTTTACTTTACCATTTAAAAAAGCATGATAAGAAAATTCTTCTTTTTTTAAGGTGACTTTACATAAAAGTTTTGCTTTTGGATATAGCAAAAATTCATCTTGTAAGATAACATCTTGTTGTTCTATATCTTGTTCCTCTGATCTACAGCCATTGACTGCCTCTGCTGTATCTGCAGACGACATGGCTGTGCAGCTGTTCTTTATGATATATCACAGTATGAACTAACTAGTCCCAGGGAACTAGTAAGTTAGCTTGAGATTTTCCACTGATGTTTTTATACTTTCATTCCTGTAAATGTAAACTACAATTAAACAATGTTTTTCATTTGTTTTTTACATATCTGTGTTCTGTTTATGTCATACAGGTTTTTGACAAGCAAAATTGTGTAAGCTCAATTGTCACTGAAAGTAAGAAAAGCTTAAATTATTGTTTCAATTTTGTTGGTGTTATCATCAATCTAAAAATCAAACAAATCAAATGAATACCACTTAGTATAATTACATACTCAAATAATAATAAGTACATGAATATAATATGTCAGTTTTTAAGTTATATTCCTCCACTTCTATTAATGGCCAAAATCAAATGGTAAATAAATACGCATAAAATTCAGTAATCTACAAATTAGTTATAACTGTAAAAGTAACTGAAACTCAGTCAGTAAAATAATATAAACCGTAATAGGAATTGTTTAATCATAGCTGACTATTTCCATAGTTTGATCAATCTAAAGATGTAGTGAGTCAAAATGCTTAGTGAAACCAGTATGAATGAATTCCCTGTACTTTGAATATCATGGTCCCTTTCTCTAGACATTCGTTCATGGATATACCTGCATCTCTATTTCACAAAATTATTAAAAGGGCTTGCTCAGAAACAAACTTCACAAATAAAATGTGGGTAATTATATCACATGACCCAACACATGACATTATTTATGGGTATGCTGGGTTATTATAATTGTGTTTGGTATAGATCAAACGGTCAACAACTGGATATTTCATCATAGCAACAATTGATTTTAAAGACCTAACATTTTCTTTTTAATAATTAAATAAATGTAGCAATTTAAAAAAGATACTGATTTTTGTTGGCAGTTTTGAAATCAAACATGATTAGATAGCCAAAGGCAGGATTGCTGCTGTTTATACTAAATTTCACCTTTTAATGCCTAAAAGTCATCAAAACAACCTTTTTATAACCTAATACCATCATTTTGGAACACTTCGAGCAATTTTAGAAATTTAACCTTAGACCTCCAAATGACCTTTTGATCTCGAGGTCAGCATGTTTTTTCCCTAGGGATGCCCGTAACTGTAAACGTCTTCGAAGTATAGCTTAGCGAAAATTGGAAGATCAATAAATTAATTGAAGAAGCTTAAAAATAAAAATCACCTTTTAGTACCAAAATATTCTCAGAGGTCATCAGAATTACTTCAATGTCACATATTTTGAGCAATTTTAGAAATTTGACCTCCATTTTTGACCTCGAGGTCACCAATGACCTACTCTGGGGTACCACACCTGAAGTATTGTATCCCTAGCCCGGGGGGTGGTCAATATGAAAGTGGGTACGCATGTTCCAACAAAATTTTGCGTGAAAGGGTATGTTTTTCGAAC
>JAOXYB010059701.1:0-10808 GCA_028565635.1 Phoronis ovalis
CCAATCGGCCATCTTGTAAGTAATCAAGGTCAAAATTATATCAGACCTGCGCTTTGACCTGTACTTACCCTGTACCATGACGAAAGCTGAAGCCGTTATAGCAACATTAAGAAAAGGGTACATACGCCGCCGACGCCTCCGCATACACTACGACAATATGCCAATTCCACTATGGTGGATGGGCATAGTAAACACTAAGCTTAGTATATACAAGGCAAGTCCTAGTAATATCAGGTGTATTCAAATAGTGGTATATCTATATTCAATATGTTTAAATCTATAAAAGTACATATCACTGTGGTTTTAAGTTTTTGTTTAGAATAAATTGATTTCCAAATTTTAATTCCAAACTTAAAAAAAAGTAAAATAATAAAAATCACTTTGGTGAAGCTGTTTTGGAGTAACTTTTTTTTTTTTAAATTACAGCAAATTTTTTATACTTATGCATTATGGAACAAATTGTAGAACAATTCATAGTGTAAAATTTGTGGTGCCAAATACTTTATAACACGATTACAAATTAAATAGTCTGTCAACTAACTGAACACTGATCAACTAGTCACTATCTCGCCATCTAGGTAATTTTTCTGATTCAGTCATTTGACACTAGATGAATTCTCAAGGTGTTTATAATTTTCTTTTGGTATAGCAGATGATTTATACATATATACATATAATATATGCCTTGGGGACTCCGACTACGGATTTTCCCTCACCTTTCCTATGAGTGGGTATGGCCGCAAGGCAGCGGAGGTTTGAAATCAGAGTTTTCCTTCTCTTAGATGAGCTGTCTTCCAGACTGATGAGCCCCATCTACCCATAATATATATATCTACGGTACCCTGTATTCCCAGGCGGTCACCCATCCAAGTACTAACAGGGCCCAACGCTGCTTAACTGCGGTCATCGGACGAGAACCGGTGTTTTCAGCGTGGTAAATCGTAGTATTATATAATTATACATACATACATACATACACATATACACATACATATATATACACACACACACACACATATTTCTAAAAGTAAACCTGTGTTTGAGCATCATAACACGAAGAGCAAGTCCTTTCTGTTCCTCACTAAGTTGATCATTGGTTACCATGTTGTCAACAATGATGTTAGCAATGGTGGAAAAGTCAGGAGCTTCCAGGTCCAATAGCACTGTCCCTGTAATTTCAATTATTAAACTGTGGTTACATGTATGTATGAATATGCATTACTTGTAAGTTTTCCCTAGAAAAAAAGTGACTTTAGTATAAAATACTAACACCACTGCACAGAATATATTAATGACATAAACATTTTATAATTGTTACCTAATTTAAGTCTTTATGCAGTAATTGTCTGTCAGACGGTTTATCATAATTAATTCCAATGTTCTATAACTTCTGATTTATACTTGCATTATTATTTGATCACCAAGGCTAAAGGTAAATCATAGAAAGAAAACAATTGTTTCTCTATCAAACTAATACAAAATTCATTGTGCATTAGTTAAACTTTCAGCGCAGACACATCTTTTACACAATATTTATGGAGGCATATTAAAAACAGACAATAAAAAAAACTTGTAGGTAAAATTAAAGAGTATTAAAAGCTAACGAGATGCAAGATATCACATACAGAACAAGGAAAATAAAATCAAGAAAAAAGATGAGTTTCAGAGAATCTTAAAAGATTTACTGGCAGGAGCTTGATATGATGGCACCGAGGATTGTTTTCATTATTACTTATAGTAATTTTAATTAAAAGAGTTAATTAGTCGTTGGATACAGCAATTGATTTCAGAATTGCAATTAAAATGAAGTTTGAAAGTTTGGCCCAACAAGTACCGAGCTTTCATATGAATGTGTTAGTTGACAAAACTGTTACCTAATTACAATCAAATATTTCAGCATTTCATGAATCACATCTTATTTAAAATCCTAGAAAAACCCAAAAAACTCCACAAGATGAAACAAAGTTCTGTTGTAAAAAATTTGATTCACAAGTTCAAAGAATTTCCAAAAAGTGAAATAAATAATTTCCTTTACATTTTTACCAAATATAGTCCAAAGAGCACCAACTAGAAACTTTAATGATACCTAAGAACTTTTATGACATTATCAGGATTTGACCGGGAAACCAATGGGATCACACCAACTCGTTCAAAAGCAAAAATAGTTTATACAATTATTTCATTTTTTTATTAAATTATAATATTAAGCTCCAGTAACTTGGGTAAACAACACTCCCCCCTTCAGTCCAATTCTTCAATATGACATCATATAGGACTTAGCCAAGGCTACGTCAAACGTGTCAACAACTATATTGCATCCCAACCAGGAGAGTACAAGCTTAATTTTGATTCAATTTTGGATAGTACTACAAAACCATTCAACCTTTAAGCACGATTTTTATTGATAAAGAAAGCCACAAATCCTATTTCAACATTGAAATTAAGGTATGACATAAATCTAAGAATAAAAAATTAAACTTAAAATAAAATGTATTTAAAAAAATTGAACTGGCATTAGAATTTGATTAGGGTATATATCGAATTTTATAAGGTACTTGGCACCTGAGATTATGTTAATTAGATCAAGTATGCACCAAATATCTCAAACGGCATTTACCTTGATCGCTGCAAATAAAACAAATAAATACTCAACAATTTTCTTTAAACTGCATCACAACTTTTAAAAGCCTGACACTGACATGTCACATGAAAATTACGTCAACAATTCACAGTGTAAGCAAAGTATTTGAACTTGAGTTATTTATTATAAAAGTAATCAAAGATTTGTACTATAGATATTTAATTCGAAGAGTCATAATATTTGGCACGGAACATTACTATGATTGCTTTGCCATCTTGAGCAATCTGGGAATAGATAAATCAAATACTGATATTTTGCCATGGGATTTTCAGAAAATTCATTTAAACAGTATTAGAGACAAGAAAGGAGACACCTGAAGTACTTTTGTGGACACTGACATTGGAAAGTTAAAAGTTTTAGAATTTTATGAAATTAAGAATAAAAAAATGTGCTTGCTTTTTAAAAATCTTTTATAGGTAGTAACAGTTTTTAGTGGCAGTGCAGATTCAAGATAAAAGTAATATTGTTCCAGTAAACAGACTATTCCATTTCTAAAAATGTATAACACTTATAGATTACCTATTATGTCTATTAAAATCACTGTAAAATGACATGGGGGTGACACATGGTGGCCAGCAGCATCATATTTTTAAGTAATTTTGGACAAAATGCTATAAAGTATGTACTATACAATAAAAAATCCGCTTTCTTGATTATTTATGTTGTTAGTAGTAAAATTCTGTAGGTCAACATAACAGATGCCCATGTAACTTCATGTCTAACTGTATCTAGCTGTAGTGCTTTAACTTACCTTGCTCCAAACCTCGCCGTAGCTCTAGTAAACTATGAAAGCTCAGTGATGCTACATGGGGTTTGCCCCATCTTTCCACATCTTCTTCTACATCTTCCTCAAACTTAATCCATCTGGCCTTCTCCTTCCATTCCCACTCATCATCTTCTCCTAATTGTAACTCATCTAGTTCTACAAACACTTCATGTGGACTATGATCATACTTCTTTATTGGTTTTACAGTCTTCATTTTCTTGCCAACATGTACTATTGTTGACAGAGCGCTGTGTCTCTGATGCTTCGGTACTTTATGCCTACGTATCCCACGTATGTCCTGCAGACGATGACCTACAAGCAAAACATAGCAAACTCAATTTTCATAACCATTTAAGAGCAATACAGCTATTAATGATAATTTCATGCAATTTAAAGACCAGTTCTGTAGAAATAAAAAGCATGAAAACGGAAGCAAAATTACGACATTGCTGTATACAAAACATTACTGCCATTTATTAATAAAATAAATCAATAAAAAACAGATATACGTATGAAAGAATAAATTTTTGGACAGAGATTACTATACTTGTAAAAATGGTGCATTGTACATAAAACATTGAAACAAAAAGATAATTAATTGGCCATTCTGAAAAATTTATTTTTAAAAATATGTAAAAAACCCCATTTCTTTCCAGATTCTAAACATTTTCTAATCATTCTTAGAGAAACCGATTGTACACGAACAATGTTTGTTTAATGAGTGGGTGGTTTAATCTCCTTTACGTACAGATATCGATAAAAATTGCAAAACTATTTGAAAAACACTGGCAAAGTTAGGGAAGGGTAAAAAAACGTTTCAAAACTACATTTTTTACAGGCTGTTGGATACCCTCCGGATTGGAATCGTCTATGCTATATAATTATTTGGTTAATGTCCCTGACACTTAGCGGAAGAAAATGGAAGCAAAATTACGACATTGCTGTATACAAAACATTACTGCCATAAATGAGTGTCAATCAAAATATGCTGTTTGCCTGGAAAAGTTGTTTTGGAAAACAAATTATACCGCAATCGTAAAACAAAAAACAAATTTAAAATTTTTTTAAATTGATTTTGATACTTTGTCTTTGTAGGTATATGAATCGGATAGATAGATTTGACGAAGATTTGGTATTTTCATGCTTTTGTGTGTCGTTTGTTCGTCAATGACAACAAATATTTCCAACGAATGGAATTAAATCTTCTTCTTCTATAGGAGAACACCCAAGGCGTATTTTATAGAGTAAACAATGTATATAATATAGTATGAGCTTGCTAACTAATTACTGACCCCTGCCGCTTCACTTGCTCATAAGGGCCCAGTATGAGCTTTTTAATTATTTCACAAACTAACATATGCTGTTAATATAGAATCAGCGTGTGAATTTTTGAGATATTTGTTTACACCCCCAATTTCCAGATGATTATAATTTTCCGTCATTAGTCACAGAGAATTACAGGAAGCTTTTTGCAGATAATGTATAATGTTGCACTACATGCATAATCTTACTAGCCATGTCTTCCAAGTCGGCTTGTTTAAGAGTTAAAGCTTCTTCCTTCTCTGTGGGAACTCTCTTAAGAGAGTCACTTATTTTAACTTCACTACCAGGAACCCGACGTAGTCGCAAGTCTTTTTCTGCATAAAAAGAATGATGATGACGGGTATGATGCTTATGATCCTTGTTCTTCTCATTACTAAAATCAGAAAAAAATGTTAAGGTTCGTATTATATTGTAATCACATATTTTTGAAAGGTGGCACAAGTTCTGCACACGGTTTTGAAACTATAAGCTTCTTGTTAAATTTAAATAGCTAGTTGAAATAATAATATAGCAAAAACTTGCTTTTCCTATATGACACATGATTAGTAATCAAAAACGGCCATTTTTTTTTTGTTGAAAAAAGTGAGTTTTCGCCCAAAATGGCCTCCTTGTTAATTACATAATCATATGAAAGACCAGTTAAGTAATTTTCCGTAATCCTTATAGTAGTATTTTTCCAAAACTGTATACTTTTATTGATCTATCTTTTAATTTAACTAGTAAGGTATGAATAAGTTTCCCGAATGTTATTAGCGAACTTGAAATAAAGAGACAGACATATAAAAGTATAGATTTGTAAAAACAGATACTATTCTGAACTTTCAAAAAAGCTGAGCATAAATCAAATACGCATACCTTTTGCTAGTGACATCATGATGAACGTCTTGCCACGAGTCTTTTGTTTTGTCATCTTTTTGTACGTCATCAGATGTTGGCTGTTCTCCTTTAAAACAATGATACATAAGCAGTTTGATAAATAGTATGTATAAAAATATCTCTTGCATGCTAAAAAGGTGTTCGCTGCCTGTAAACATGATTAGCCTGCAACTACATGATTAGCGAACAAAGTATGTTGGTTGGTGAAAGAAAGTTATGTCACCTACATTGTGCAAAAACGACGTTGTTAATCAATGATAACCATGTCAACTAGTCACAACCATAACTAGAGATCTGTTTTTGCACACAGATGCCCATCACACTTAAAGGAATTTCCTTAACTTTTAAAGATCTCTTTATGTATATCAGAGTTTTCAAGATCTGGGCAAAAACAGCTTGCTAACAGCAAGAAAATGTTGAATTTTCAGATCGTCAGTTGACTCACCTTTCCAGGTCATTCTAAAATACCACCTAGCATATTACACCCGCCCATCTATGACCTTTATAAATTTACCTTCAAATTGTCTAGACAATGGTTTCTGGCTATAAATGAAACATGATCCACCATCCCAGAAACAAACACGACAGCCATATTACCAGTCGGTCAAATTAGAAATGATCCAGGTAAAAAAAATCAAACTTGACCTGCATTTTGAGCTCGATGTGTATTCTAAATTCAACCTATCTCTTTTAATGTGTCTGAGTTTTCAAGATCTGGGCAAATAACAGCATGATGACTGCAAAAAAATGTTGAGTTTTCAGATCGATTTTTCAAGGTCATTCTAAAATACCACCTATCCTATTGCATCTTCCTTCATAACTCCACCTTCAAATTGCTTAGGCAACACTTCATCTTTCTGCTATAAAGGCAACATGATGTAGCGTTTTGTCAACAAAAAATGGCACCAGACGACCAGCCTCTTTTTACCTTCTGAATAAAGTGATCTCACTCTAGGTTTCAGTTTTCTATATGTGGGCAAAAACAGCATGACAACTGAGAAAAACAGTTTACGGAACGACAATTGTATCGCTTTCAAGGCCACACTAAAATAAAACTAGAACTATGGTGAGTAGTAAAATCATTTTTCTTATCATAAAAACAGATTAAAATACACAAGTAAATACAGGTTTGGGATATGCTTACATACATAAATTCTGTTGAGGAAATTAAGAAATAGTTATGAAATTTCCAATTTTGGCATAGATTGAATATTAAATACATTAAAAATTAATACAGGTTTGGGATATGCTTGCGAAGTGTAGTTTGTTTAAAGGGCGAGCTGGAGGTGTGCACCGTAAAACTGTTAAATAACTAAGAATTTTCTCCCTTTTTTGGGAAAACCCATCAAGGCAAAGGGGTGCCGGACAGTTGTTAAATTAAGAATTATCATGATCTCCCCCCGAATTAAAAAAATAAATAAGGTGGCAGTTGGAAAAGAGAATCGTTCAATTCAGAACTGTTTCATTGTTTTTGTTTGCATGTAAGGAATAACTTTCTTTCACCATTTTTTTTCTTTGAAAAATGAGAACTGTTGACTGCTCCTCAAAATGAATACATCGCTATACATGAAAAAATTAACAAATCATTCAATAAGTTACGTATTGGATAGTATAATTTTATTGTTAAACTGCATAGCTAAACAGAAACAGTAAACAGCAAAAAATATGTTCACTAGTTCCAGCAGAAATTTATTACAAATGTAATCAACAAACTTATCCAATAAGTGTAATGCAAATGTTCATGATGTTCAGGAATTTTTCGACGTGGCTCAGCCCGAATTAAGATGGTCATCAGGTAATAATATCACTACATTTAGCATCTCTATTTACATTTCGCTCCAATCTTTTCTAGTACAAAAATGTTTGTGCGCATTGTTTGTTTCTAAGCCATAAAATGAGTTTTTACTGACAGAGACACGGGGTGTAATAGGTTTCCATCTCATATATACATGGTCATAACGGTGCTGTTTTTTGTGACTCTCAAACTTGTCTATAATTTTTTCCTCTGTTTTTCCTTGTCAAAAAAGTGTACACTTTTTTTAAAGATGGTTTGTTTGGCATCTATAATAAAAAAATTTAAAACCAATTAAAATACAGTCAATATTTGTTTCATGCTAGTAATAATAACAGGTTTCTGCATATCTGGGAAAAATAATATTTTAGAGGGAAGATCTATTCCACATATGTATAAAACGGACATATTGTGGCATTGATGTACTGTGATAATAGCACGGCTGGGGGTAATTTTAGTATGAGAATAGATGGACCGCAGGTTGTAATCCCATAATTATATATGTAGCTGCTATATATGAATGAAGCCAGACTACTATAATGTAATAAATGTCTTCTTCAATTCACGATTTATTTTTACGACATAGCACACAATTCTATTGCAATAGAAACTTTAATTTGTCTCTTTTCTAAAACTGATAAAATATGCATCTAGAACATATTTTTTCTACATCGCATATTGTTGATAAATAATGGCTTTATACTATATACATGTACATGTACTAGGCTTGTCTACTCCACTTTATAACTAGTCATATTACAATGATTACAATATAAAAATATGATGTATTACTCTTATATTCAGCGGTAGCATAGTCAATTATTAGAAACCAACGCAAAAGTTTTTTGCAATGAAACTTAAATAACAAGAATTTACTTACTATTTCAACGTAACGCCTAACGACACAACTTCTTGAATAGGCGACCAACTGACCACCAGAGCTATTTATACTCCCCCAAGGACGACAAATGAGTTTGCTGCATTCTGCGCGCCACCAAGTGACATATCACAAAATAACATTGTATGGTGTATATAAAGTTTAGCTCGCCCTTTAAAAGGTAATAAGGAACTGTTTGATCCAGTCATTTTTATCCCATAGATCAGTTACCAGGGGGGGCAAACACATGGGTCACATGGAGGATCCATATAAGCGAACGAAAAATCGTGTGAAAAGGGATATTTTATTCAACCAGGCATGTAATGTGTTCCCAGTTAACCCTTTGATAGCTATAATTATTTTTTCAGCGCAGCACAATGAATTTCACATTGTAAGCAATTTTTGTTATTGTGACAACCCCAAATTATTCAAAATGGCCACTTAATCCAAGATTACCCCCCAAAATTGCGCGTTTTAACAAAAGTCATCTAAATCTAATAGCTACAACATATCTAAAGGTTAAAAAGGCACACAGTGTAAAAACAAGTACTGCTGAACAGTTTTCGGCATCCCAAAATTATTCAAAATAGCTGCTGAAACCAAGATGGCCACCAAAAATTGCGCATTTTCACAAACGGTATCTAAGTCTGATATCTACAGCATGTCTAAAGGTTAAAAATACACACAATGTAAAAACATGTAATAACATATATGAACAGTTTTTGCCATCCCAAAATTATTTAAAATACCTGCTGAAACCAAGATGGTCTTGACATTTGATCCAATGACCTCACTTTGACCCCTGACCTACATTTTCTATGCTCGTGCCCAATGAGTCTACACCACAAATTTTGAAGCCGTAGCTCAAAGCATTTTTAAGGTAGTGTTTACAAAACTGGCACCGAAATTGCAATGTAGCACGATTACAAATATTGCAATACATGTAAATTTCATGGAGTAAAAACATTTTCACTAACTTAGAGTTCTGCTGCAACTGTAGTTACCCCTTCGCTTTTGTGTCTAAGGTTATGAACGTTTATTGTGCTTTATCTATCATGTTGTTTTATATGGGTTTAGCATAGTAAATTTTTTTAGTCAAATGATAACACTAGTTTGCAACTGATTTTTATGGCAACTAATGTTTTATGTAGGACTTCAAAGCATTCAGTGTTAAGAATTAGCTGAATATTTATCCATATTCAAAAGTACATAATTACACAGTACACTGTTTTTAAAATTCATGTACTCTATGTTGCCACTGTAATGGTAAATGTTAATCAATTACACACTGAAGCTATAATTTATATAACTGATAAAAAATGTATTCCTCTCCTTTCACAGTAAAGAATTAGAAAGTTCAGAAAAGTTAGAAATATAAACATTGTTGCTGCAAAAGATTATGGACTTGCAGGTGATACATGTATGTAGCCATGACTACTGTTTTCAAATAGAACATTTCTTATGAATACTAAATGTGCACCACTTGATTTGCAGCAACTGGAAAGATTACACATTTTTCATAGAATAACTTGCAATGAAAATGTGGTTCATATTGTGTGATTCATGTTCACTTGTGCGAAGTACTGTACTTTTGCATGCACAATAGCTGGAAGTACCATGATTAACATAACTGATAAAAATATAACAAAATAACAACAATTACTAATGTAGCTGTAACATATATCAGCTTCAGCATCAGCAATACTCAATCACTGCATATGATTAACTCATCAACTGCAAATGTTGGGATAAAATATAAGCATAATATCAATACCACAGGGGACTGGTGTTAAAAAAATATAAAACGAATAAAAAATATGAAACGAATGAAATAAATATATTTCCACTTCTGTCATTCAGACTTATCACCAAATGGTCAAAAATCCTGCAAAAATGCCAAATAAACTCATAGAAATTATCAATATAGCTCCTGGGTCCGAGGCGGCACGTACTATATATAATAGTATCCTTGATACAATCCTATATAGCATGAGACGCTCGGACACAAAAGCTATATTGATCATTTCTATGAGTGTTTTTTGGCATTTTTGACCATTTGGTGATAAGTGTGAAGTGGAAATATATTGATTTCATTCATTCATATTTTTTATTCGTTATATATTTTTTTAACACCAGTCCCCTGTGATCAATGCTAACTATACGCTAACTATACTTGTATGCAGTTTCTACATGTCACTCTTGATGCTAATAAGACATATAGCCACATATTTTATTTTTTTTAAAACTTCAATAAAAAGGCAAAGTACTGTTATATGTTGTTCTAAAATGTATACATGTACACGGTATATATGGGTTAACTTAACGAGAGAAACAAATCTTGGAGATCGATCATATCCGATACTTCAATCAATACCATGTGCCTCAAATGGTAAGCAGGGGCCACCACAATAAACTCGTTTTGTATGTAATATCGTGCAGTTACATCAATTTTATACACTTAACGTGGCGAGAACCGTTAACATACTGTAACTTGCAAAGAATATTGATATTTTCTTTTTTTGTGAATTCTGCT
>JAOXYB010059712.1:0-10806 GCA_028565635.1 Phoronis ovalis
CTGAAAACAAAATATATTGGAAGATGTTTTTAATAACATTTGAAAGGTATGACATGTATCCTTATTTTACCGTGTAGGCATTTAATTTTAGAATAACTGCTAATCGCAAAGAAATGGTGCGATTTTGTGTTTGGCCGAGGTATAAATTCTACTGCTGATTAAGTTTGCCATGGAGTTGAGAGTAAAAAATGATACCTAAATTAGGCTCAAGTGAAGGAGAGAAATATATCAGAAAATAAGAAAAAGTATACCTCTAGATTATTTTTAAATGCGAAAAAACTTATTTTCACGGAAAGAACACAATTTTGAACTTGCCGTTAAAAATACGTCAGGGCGTTACTCGAAAAAAAATAACGCCACGAATTAGCCAAATATCTTGACTTTTAAACAAAAAAGATTTTTTTCAAATACCTAAAGCCGCCTTAAAACGGTAATCATTTTTCAAACACCCCCTAAATGTAGATAACGCAATTCGCAAAAATGCAACATTTGGACGTTTTTTACCAGCTTTTCTCGCGGAAACCGACTTTTAAAATCATAATAGAAAAGTGAAATAATGAAAACGTCACAGCTGTAAAATTGTTAGTTGATGTCATTACGTTACGTAAAATTTTCTAACTTTTTATTCATTTATTTAAAAACTGAAAAATGTTAACTCGTTTTATTCTTTTAATAAGGGTGATACACATTGACCATACGCCCCGGACCATACGGCCGGTAACTACGGAGCCAGTCGAAGAACCTGTTATCCATACGTCGCAAATAGCTTAGTTTGACAATGACAAGAGATAATAAAATGGGACCATCTACTCTAGCAGGTGATTTCGAAGAGGAGCATTGGCATCCAAAAAGTTTGGATTTTTCATTATGTTTAAAAATACGTAAGCATCTTAGCTATGTAGTACCAGGTGGTTTATTTCAAACAGAATCAAATCTTTATAAACCCAGCATGATATGAAGAATCTATTGTAGAAATGTCACAATTTACAATTAATTATTGCATTTTATTTCAAGTTTTTTTGTCACGCAACAAAATAACATCTTTGGCCAGTGATTTACAATCTTTCAAAATTTCTTAGGAATAGAATAAGATAATTCTACATATTTTGGCATTTAATTCTTCACTTAATCTCCGTCTACAATTTTGTGACTTGTACCGGAGAGGGAAAGATTTCAGATCCAATCTGCTGGACCGTCAAGGCTTCAAGCGCCATCTAACGACAATCAGAAAACACTTCAAATCTCGTTTATGGTTTTGCATTGTATTACATTTTCTGTAATTAATGTGCTCGTGAGTGCATTTTTTAATTCTAGAATAGTTAATTGCCTTGTGACAAGTCTCAAAATGCTTAAAAACTATGAATTTGCATCAATTAGTTCTAAACCGGAGTACATCTCGCCTAATCTCGAGTTGCTGGGCAACAAACTGTTTTGATCGCCATCTTTGATTCAAAGCAACACAAGCGACTGGGCTAGTAGGAAGCCTACAAAATCTCCACATAATTTTATAGATTTTCGTTTATTTAGTAACACAAAATGTCTGATTTAGGTTCTGATTATGAAGAGGAAGATCAAGGGCCATATTTAGGCGTAAGTATTTTGAACTAGGAATCCATGGAGGAAATTTAGTACTTATTATTTTGTTTTAACCAATTCGAATAATAGTAATTAATAGCGACAGACAGCTCCGACATGACGAATTTTTATTTACTTTTGTTTTTAAGTTACGGCAATTTTGAAACAATGAACGATTCTGGTCACCCTTTCAACCCTGAAAAATGGACCTACTCCATCAGTCATTACTATTAAGTGATGGCCATTCAGAAGGGTTTCACAGTTATTGAACTCGACCAATCCTCTTCGCACTTCTTTAGCGTATATGACCTGAACATTCAACATGACTCCAGGTCATTCCCGATTTTGTGTAGATCTTTGAATGTGCTTTTCTTCTAAGACTTTCTTAGTCTGCAAACCCCTTTGCTTCTTCGTGTGAGGTGCCCTATTTATAAATGGCTCAGTGTTGTATTCACTTTTACAAAAATGTCTATTTTATTCATTTTTAATATTTAGGAATATGAAGGTGAAAGAAATGAAAAAGAAGAAAGACATGGTCATGGAAAAGCCACATTACCCAATGGGGATACATATGAAGGAATGTATGAGAGTGGAAAACGCCACGGCCAGGGAACATATAGGTCAGTATAAACAATTGCAAGATCATCCTTTATATGAGGGAATTTAAAAGACGGGCATCTTTACTAAATGTCTCTAGCTACTATTTCCAAAATTTTCACGAAGGTAAAATGTGTACTCCATATTGCTGTAGAAGCCTGTTTGATCTGATTTCAAATGCCCAGTATTTCCATCTGATATAACAACGACAAAAAATTGATATCAAACTGGTACAACCTCAAATACAAGCATGCATTTCTTTTTTTAAATATTTGATAGTCGGAAAACTATGTATATCTGCATAGTACTTCAAAATCCTGCTAAATAAAAAATGTAAATATGCTATTGAGTACCCTACATGCAGTACGCTTTTCATATTAAGGGTTAATTAGCCTGGAGAGACAGTTTTCTATACTGTCCAAAGACACCTGCAAACTCATTTTATGTAGAAATCTTTTTCTTCCTGCAATACTGTATTTGTTATTATCTGCTCTGTTCTTATTTGTTGTCATACATGTATTATGTACATGTGCAGGTTCAGGCAGTTTGTACCTGGGTGGGTAGTATTGTATTTTAATCTTTATTTTTGTTATAACTGTATTAGATGCATCTAGTCAAAACAGCTGCAACAGACGTGTTGCAGAAAATGAATCTCTCGTATCTATTTTCGTGGTACTTAGCATTAAAATGTTAGTGTTTGTTTTGAATCAACTGTATTTGGCTAGATGCATTCTTAAAATTTAAGTTTCAATCTGTTATTGTTTTTTTTCAGTTCAGTCTGCCAATTTGATTAGTTTTTCTCTTTTTTAGACTTGCTACTTTCATATTTTAATGAAAAAATATTTTGAAATATTAAATATATATAATTGTCTTTATCCTAACCCACAAAAAATGAGCACAGATTATAAATTAATATTTCTTCTGGTTTAGGTTTAAAAATGGCTCCAGATATATTGGTGAATATAGTAAAAACAAAAAACACGGTCAAGGCACATTCATTTACCCAGATGGTTCCAAGTATGAAGGTAGCTGGGTAGATGATCAGAGGTGTGGGTTTGGTAAATATTTCTACATAAATGCTGATGTATATGAAGGTGAATGGCAAAACCATGTACGTCATGGGCAGGGACAATATACGTATGCAGAAACAGGTAAGAAAGCTTAGTTCCTTTTGAAATTAACACTAGATGTCATCTTTGATCTTGATAAACTTGAAAGTTATGCCTATAGTGTAAATAAGTGTGGTTTCTACCTACCATATCAAAAACTGTTGCTTGAGTAGTTTGATTGTATTTGACAACTATAACAATATTTATTATTTTGTTTCCTGTTAGACCTATGAAAAGAGTTTACCATTTTTCAAAAAAATGTCAAGCTAAAGTTTAAACATTTGAAACAGATCCAAAGTTTATTATGCCTTTATCTAAAATTCAGTGCATGATAAAATAAAAATTTTGTTTCCAGAATATATTTCGTTACTTTTTTTTACAGGTAGTAAATATGTAGGCACATGGAAAGAAGGAAAGAGGGAAGGTGCTGGTGAACTTATACATGCTAATCATAAATATGTAGGAGTTTGGAGGGAAGACAGGGTGAGTTTATACAGTAACTGAAATTAGTTTTGATATGATATATTTTTATTTTTTCTAATTTTGGTGCAGCACAAAGAGATCTTCACATACAAGTACCATAATGTAGGTAATATTTACTGGAGGGATCCAGTTCAGAAAGCAAGCACAGGTCATAGGGAAAAAAAATGTTGGTCAATATCTCGAAGATAGTCAGTTGTATTTTTTTTGAAATCTGGTTGCTTGATTCCTTTTAATCACATGTACATGTGTAATATATGACATTTTATGTTATAGATGGAAGGTAAAGGAAAATATGTGTTTGATATTGGATGCCAACAAACAGGAGAGTACATCCCAGTGGAGCAGGTTAGTGACAGACTATATTAGTTTTCACTATGTGTATATAAAAGTAAAAAGTACACACAATAGAAAAGGTATAACTGAAACTACATAAATTGTAAAATATATATAACCTATTCGAATTGCTAACTTTCAAAGAATGATTGCCTTTTTCTTAAATCAAAAAAATTGAGTTAAATTTGAAATAAAAGTTGATCAAAAGTATTACTCTTAATATACATCACTATTATTGGGAAATCAGTTTCATGTTCATAACTGTATGAGTGAACTAATGTAGTGGCATTCTGTAGCATTCTAAGAAAAAACAAGAGGAGACTACTGTTGGGAATAAGAAAACCAATGAGGAAACTGTTCTTGGGAAAGATGTGGTGACAGTTTATATGTTTCACTGTTCACTATGATAGCATGTCTTTGACACATTTTTTCTCACAAAATAAACAGATAAAATGTGTGATTTCACTAAGTTTCATGCCTTAGCATGTAAATATCACATGCGTTGTAACTGTATGGAATCAATGATTAGTCATAACGTTTATTGTACTTTTATTCATTTCTGGAGGTAAATGTGTGTACTAAACTTCTACCATCAACTTAAAGCAATGTTTATTGTTTTCAGGAATGATATTTGCAATTAATAGCCTATGAAGATGATATTGTTAACACCTTAAAGGTAATACAAATGTTAAAATGTTACTTTAGGCTGATGATAAAGCAGAGGAAGAAGATGCTGCTCCTGTAATTATTCCTAAATGGAAGGCAGGTGATGTCACACAAATCCAACTTGTTGAACCGGATGATGAAGAACTTGAAGAACCTGTTCCTGACCCTGCAGCAGCAACCACTGATCAACCCGGTGAGAATGTTGAAACAGATCAGCAGCCAGCTGACACTGAGTCAGTCCCTGCAGATGGTGAGTTACTGACTGGATGATATAATTGTGTTTATAAATATAAAGTCCTCTAACTTTAAAATAACTGAGTACAATAAATATTCAAAAAATGAGACTGTTTGAAACTATGTCTAACAGGTGACATTAAATAACTACCATATTCTTTGCTCTAAGTACTATAATGATTATATTATGACCTCAGTAAGCATTTTGTTCATGACACCTACTGAATTGAAAAGCCCCCATTGAAACAAGAACTGCAGTGGAATTTTTGTAAGGCATCTAACAAATTTGGATATTTATGTGAAATGTGCCATATAGGTCCAGGTGTACAAAACACAACATGTGGCCTACACTTTTATAACATTTTCTTTATATATACATACCTCAATGCAGTTTTGTTAATTGACTTCTTGTAATTCACATAAATTATAACCACTGCTTTGTCTGTAACACAATTGTGCACATACGTGTTTCATATTTTTGCACCTTCAGAGTAATTACAATTAACTGTTTTGTTATCTAACTACTCCCCCACTTAAGGTCATTATTTCTATTAAATTATCCAGTCAGTAGCATGACTGTGTTAGTCTCTATGCTTATGTTTCACCATGTTTTGTTTTTTTGCACTATTAATATAACTAAATATTAACAGTTCATTAAATTGTGGCAGACGTAAATTAATCTAATAAAGGTGAAACAAAGTGTAGACACTTTCATGGGCCATCTAATTAATAACACTAAGATCACAAATTGTAAAAATGATTCCCAGGGAGTGACAGTGAGAATAGTACCCATGTCTCAGTTAATTATGAAGGGTAATAATAGCCTGTTTTTGGGACCTATGAGTGCAAAAAATTATCTTTTTTTGGCACCTTATGAGCTCAAAATTTGCCTTTTTATCCGATATTCCAGTTGAGGAAATGGATTTCGGAACAACCATGTTTTTAAAAAAAACATACATCTAAAACTATTATCCTATTTCCTTTTTCAGACTGGATATAGTCATTAAAACATTAGCATACCGTTTTATCATTTTCAAGATCAAATATTTGTTTCTGCTAGATTTTTTAGCAATTTTGTACCCTTTTCTGGGTGTCTTGGATCCCCAGTCCAAGTGCTGAAAAATATGCCCTTTCACCCGTCTTTAGTAATGAAATCTGCATACCCAACTATTCTGACTATCACCCATGGGAAATGACTTCTTTTCAGCATGCATTAATTATTGTAATTGCTACCCTTATTGTAGTGCTTTCATTATCAACTATATATGTTATGAAACTTAAATATTTTTCTGTCTGGCTCACTTTAAAATTAGTTCTCATAAAAACAATAAGGTTATCTTGTCAAAACTCAAGAGGAAGAAATAAATTATTTCAAAGTGATAATACTATTCACATCATAATTATGGGTTACTTAGCAACTGAACTGTCTATTGTACCTTTTGACTCTTATCTTGTTTTCTTCTAATTATTTATAATTATGCATTTTTCTTTTTTTTACTGTTTTTCTTCTATAGCATCTTCTAAATCTGTTCTTGAGGGAACCCCAAGTGCAATATCACCACAGAATCTGAATGACCTTGGCTCTGATCTTCCTTCTGATTCTGATTATTAAAGATGTAATTGAGTTTAGTTAATGAAAGGTTAGCAGCAAAGCTACCACTATCTCCTACCCTTTTAACATGCAGCAGATGTCAATAACAAAGCACAAGAACCAAAAATTTAAGGTTTTTGATCAGTATTAAAATAATGTCATGCATTTTTGGAGGTGTCACCTAATATTGGTGACAGTGCTGTTGACAGTTCTTGGTTCTTGCTTAGAATGCCAACTACTTCTTGACATTTCCTTGCATGTGCGGTAATATTTTACGATTCCTGTTTTGACAGTTGTTATGACTGATTTGATTTTGTTATTTTCTCCATTTAATTCTTTATTTGCTGTTCGCTAGAAGCAGGGCATGGTTGTGTCCTTCGACCTACAGTTTAGCATGTTTTGAAATTTATAGTAATAGTTTTTAGTAATACCATAAATTTAAATGTAACAATGGCTTTGTTAAATACCCTTATGTATTTATTTAAAAATACATTGTAATTGTATTAAGGTAGATGATATACTTTGGTAGTTTTCAACTACATTTTTTTAGTAGCCTTGTTTCATCAATTAAGCCATAATTCTTTTCTACTTCTTTACTTTCTGTGACCAATAATTATAACTGGTTGACATCTTTGTGTCATTTACATAAATTTTAGTTTCTTGAGTGATTATATTTTTGTTTTGCATGTATCATTTATTTATTGTACAGTCACTAGTACATACGATCACAATATACAGTTTATTTTGTTTATTGCTATTGGTTTGAAAGTCATGTTTACTATAATTTAATTAACACTGCTTTATATTGCTAACATTGTCATTGTAGTCCACTAACACATACGGTTATAACACTAAATGTGGTGAGTGTTTGCATGGGGTGCATGGCCTTAGACCAAAATCACTTATGTCACTGTTTTAATAAAAGCTGCCTATCGATATAGCAAAATTATTCAATGTGATCTGTAGGGCAAATATTTTGTATATCTGCTACATTTGAATCACCTTGTTTAATTTTCCAATGTTTAAATTTAAACAATTTAGTCACAGTGTAAAATTGTTGTAAATTCACGCCACATAATGAATATTGAGTAGGCCTGCATGGTTACACGTTATTCATCAGAAGTAGGGAATATGAGGTTTTGTTGATAAGTTAAGTTATTTTAATAATATGATGCATGGGGCATTGGGGGCACTCACGTAATTGTTGCATTAAAGTATATATCCTACTCTCCTGTGTCACCCTGAAAATCATATGTTACTTTTCAATGTAAAAAACATTGAAACATGTTTCTATCAGCATGAGTGATATGAGGGAGGTAGGGGGTACCCCCCAGGGTGCAATGCTTGCACTTAAAAATTGGCAATGCTCGCACTTAACAAGAAAAATTAACAAGCAGGTTGCGGCAAGTTATAAAAATAGAAAGCAAAAAAAAAATTGGTTGCCAAAATAAAATGCATCATGGCAAGTTAAAAATAAAATTGCCGCCAAAAGAGAATGCTTGTTGCTCGAACTTAACAGACCCCAATGCTTGCTGCTCGCAAAAAAAGCCTATAACCCTCTGATATAGTACCTAACAGGGTTTAAATTTTGAATGTGCCATTTTTTATAAAAGCTTGTGCTTTTCAAAAATCTACATTATGAGTTCCCTATAGCAGATTGTAGCTTTTAGTTGATCATTTGTAGCCAATAATTTAAATAAGGAATAATTAAAGGCCATATTCGAATAAGCTGTGTGATTCAATTGTACTCACCCATGTGGCCCAATTTTCATGGATGCTTATATATTCTTGGCAATGAAGAATTATAACAATAATTTGCGAAACAAGAACTTTCCTAAAAAATGGCACATTTGAAAATTATGAAATGTTGACTCCTGTTGGGTATTCCATCACTTACGTTAATAAAAAATTTCCAAAATTTTTTCACTAAAACGTTGAAACTAACATGTGGTTTTCAGGTGACATAGGAGGGTTGGATATATTTTAGGACCTGAAACTGGATAAACATTGATTCAGGACATGTACTGAAAACATTTCGCTACTCTTTTGCATGCCTGGAGCTAAATTTGGATTTGCTTCATGGTTGTTGCAAAACTACATATTTCCCTTTTTCAGATTTAGCTTCTTTGTAGTCTAAATTTGACCCAGAAACTTGTCCGTATTATTTACCCTGAATTACTAAAATACCTTCTTTTTTAACTAAGGAAAGAATTTCTGCTGTTATGTATGGATTCATCAGTGTTCTATAATTTGCTGAACTTTGCACATCTCTCCCACAGATAAACTAGAGTGCCCCTGGGTTGATATATGTTGTGCATGTGTTGTTTGCACGCAAATTCAAAATAAGCACCCGTATCGATGGCTCCCAAAATGCTATGCAACAGATTCTGAACTTTCTTGCTTTAATGTACAATGAACCTTAATTTTGTTGACTGGAATACCAAATGCTGGTCCTCCAACAAGAATTAGCCGTGTGAGCTTTTGTCCCCTGTCACTGCATGAGTGCATGTTTTACAACAAATTTGTATAGGTGTGAAAATCTCCCATGTATGCATTGATGAATTTATAAAATGTTTGTTAGCAAACACCACTCTTTGTTTATAGTATGGTTTTAAATGTTCTGAAAAACAAATTGGAATAGGATGCATGCAAACAATGTGCCATGGTGGTTCCCTTGGATGTAATTATCATTTTTTTTGAAACTTCAGATTAAAATCCGAATAACTTTTGGTATGTGACCTCTTTTTGCTAACCAGTAACGCTTTGAATGAACATTACTAACAATACAGTTTTACAAATTTTAGAATGTGTATCTGCTCTATTTCAGGAGTCCCTGCAGCCCCATCTGATGACCAGCAAGCAACACAAGATGATGTAGCACCCGCTGCTGATCAACCACCAATAGAAAATACAGAAGACAACACCACAGATGTCCCTGATGGCACTGCACCTGAAGATCCGGCAGCAGATGACCCTGAAGAACCAGTGGATGAAGATAATAACTAAACAATCAAGAATGGATTAGTGGTTACAATACAAAAACATTATCTTGTTTTCAGTTAATATTTAAGTGGAGGTGGCAGCAAGAAGACTTTTGAGATGCATTGTTCCTTGCATTCTGTGTTTAAATAACAGTTCTTCAACATTTCTTTCTGTATAGTTTATATGTTTAGATAACCTTTATTCCTGTACCTATAAAAATAAAATATTTTGTTACAACTTTTTTTCTTATTGCTTTATGTTTCTTGTTATAACATAGTACAGATGAGTTGATAATTCACTCCTCCTCCAATGGCTAAAAGAGAAATTTTCCTACTGCAATTTTTTTCAATTCACAAAAGAATATCTCAAAAAATTACTATAATTTCAGTTGTACGATTCGAAGAGCTCAACAGAAGGTGTTTTTAGACAATCTGCTGGCTAGAATATGGAATAGTGACAGTTAACCACGGGAATTTCTCACTAGGTGTGTTAGTGGTGTTTCTCCTCGTATTAAATCTACATGGCCTACCTAGTGAGAACGCTGTTTTTAAAAACGAAACCAAATATAAGTATTTGCATTCAAGAGTCGAATTAAAAAGCGACATCCTGTTGATTTTTCTCATTTCACTTTGACGGTATTTTGAGAAAAATTGTTTTTTCAAAGTTACTTTTAATGTTACCTTTGTAGTAACTTATTATATCGGTAGATGGCGATCATAATAACTGTATCAAATGCCCGTGTACGTTCTACCCATGGACCTCTTTAATACAAGTTTTTGAGAATCGGTAATATAGGCGCTCATCATCCGCGACATTAAGTGTATGTATCAGCTGGTGGTAGTTTTTCCACAAAATTAAGCCGATTATTGAGGACATCAATTCAGTTTTTCCGAGTAGTTTTAAAAAGAATTTACGGGGAATCAACACCCCACGAGCATTGAGGATATCAAACTCGGGATATAAAAACGTCATTACTATGCGAACTCGGTTCCATCCATAATCCACGCGAACCTAGCAAATCCCCAGTTCAATGTTCTCCTATTCGCGTGAAGGAATCGCAAGATTCATACTATTGGAAAATGTATGGTAGGACTATATGTTTAAGCTTGGTTGAAAAAGGCGACAGAGATCGAGGCCCCAATAAGCGTGCAGTCTCAGGTTTTGAAATTTTATTTCATTCTTTTATCTGACATACAATTAGAAATATTTAGATGTGGTCTGTGGTCCTGTAGTTAT
>JAOXYB010059723.1:0-25150 GCA_028565635.1 Phoronis ovalis
GCACTTTGACCTGTATTTACCCTGTGCCGAATATGAAACCGATCGGGTAAAAACTGAAGCTGTTATCGCGAGACAAAAAAGTGTTACATACGACAACAACGACAACGACGCCTACACTACGACACTATGCCCATTCCACTATGGTGGATGGGCATAAAAAGTTAGCTCTTTATTAAAAACAAATTTTACAATCATGCTTTCATACAGATATTATAGTGGAATATATACTATAGCAATGAAACTTGCATCATGCTTAATAGGAACTTACTTGAGCCAAAAGTTTTTTCCAACCATAGGTAAGGGAGTCCACTCTTTCTGCATTACCATCATTGAAAAACAGATTATATCTGTTTAGTAACATATAACTCTCTTCAATGGGAGTTATTGTCATGTCAATACGAATTTCTGACTCGCGGATTTCATTCAAACCTCCCATATGAGAGCGGACATCATCCAGATCTTTACAAGGTCGGGTCAGTCTTTTCATCAGGCTATCAATAAATTCAAGTATTTCATCCATCTCGTGTCCACATTTTTCGTTAAGGGCCTTTCCATAAGCCAGTTTCCATGCTTTTGCTTCAACATCCATGGCCAACTTGAGTTGTTCTGTAAGTGTCACTAGTGGACCAACACGAAAGAGTGGTTGTATTTCTTCAATTTCTTTCTCAAGAGTCTAATGGAGAAACAGGACATTAGTGAAAATGTGGCAAAGTGTCTTAAAAAAGTAATATTTATTCTAAACAAAGGCTGACCAAAAGTTTCAATTATTTAAATATTATATGCTTTTTACAAAAGATGGCAAATATTGTAGCAGGCATACAACTTTTCCAAACTTTAAAACAATTTTGTACAACCCAGTTACATACCAATCGTATGTGAATATCAAATTCTGCAATCAACCGTAACTCACATGAGCCTACTGCTGAGTGAGTGAGAACTAACAATTGAATAGCATAATATGACTAGATTGAAGAACTGGAAAACCTGAGGAAAATCTTAGTTAGGGAGTTAATGTTAAAATTAAGGTAAAATTAAAATTAAGGACTTGAAATACAAAAACCACAGTGACTATTACCTTCTTTATAAATTTTCATAATCAAAATGAAGAGATAGACATGTAAAAGTATACATTTTTAAAAGGTTATACTTTAATGTTAATGAATCCAAAAGCAAAATGTTGGAAAATAATTCTCATGATCTTATAAACGGCCTTTTTCGGAAAAATGTGTGTTTTTCAAATTTTAACATCTGAAAAAAATTAAATCAAAAACCCTTGCACCTACAAAGCTGAAATTTGGCAAAAATTATCTTAATGTATAGATCAACAAAAAAATGTCTCAAATTTTTTAAATCTTGCTTAGTTTAAAAGTTATGAATTTTTAAAGTTCAAAGGTCAGGATTTTACTGATTTTGATCTTTGACCCTTAAATTTTAAAAGTTTTTAACTTTTTAACAAAGTAAAATTTTAAAAATCTGAGACACACGTTTGTAGTTATATATGTATAGTTCATCTATGCAAAGTTTCAAATTTGTAGGTACAGGTCTTTTTGGCCTAATATTTTTTAAAAATTTGGAGTATTAACTTTTTTTAAATGTATACTTTTATATGTCTATCTCTTCATTTTAATTACTAAACACAGGTTGAATTACATATACACATCTTTCTTTGTATCTCGAGCCCTTAAAAAGTTTGTTAGCATTTTACCTCATAGTGTTTGATTGTAGCCTCATATTCAGAAAGTATTGGCTTGGATTCAGCAAATGCTTTCACTTTTTCCTCTCTGTCTAAATTCCACAGATCCGAATAGATGGTAAATTTGTCAACAATGTTTTGAATTTCAGATTTAAGTGAGCTGAAAATAAAATTACATACTGAACAAATGCTTCTTTATTTTGATCACATTTGGCTTTGCTTATGTCTTCATGATTCTCTCCATCAATAAGCAATACATATACTTTGCATGAAAAATATTTCAAAGCTTTGCATCTGTGGTGCAAAATCAAAGGGAAAATTACAAGTAGTTTAATAAAAAAAACTAGCAAAAAATGACTTTGACCTCTGATTAATATCTGGATTTATTTAAAAACTTTCTTCACAATGCAAGAGTTTACAACCTGAATAGCAATATGACACTATAAAACATTGCACCATATTAAATGCAGAACATGAAATGACATCTTAGTTGAATAGTATACAATCTCTTTTTCTAACGACATGAAGTAAAACCAAAATAAAGTTTATGAATACCTGATAATGTTATTGAGTTGGATAACAATTTTTACAACATCTTTATGTTCGCTGATGACCTTGTGAAGCTGTTTGATAGTAAACTGAGGAATGACTTTGGTATCGTCATTATCAGCGGCTGTCGCCTGTTCCAGCTCCTGCAAACAAATCAAGTTTATTTTTATAGTGGAACTTGTAAAATTATAGTATTTGGCCAAAAACATTATGAACTGTTATACAACACAGCTAAGAATAAGTTTTATACGGTCAAGTCATTCATTACTTAAATTAAATATTGATATGAATAAAATTGTAGTAAATTATCATCAGCATCTTCACATTTTTTATTTTTCAATTCCACAAGCAACACAGTAAGAAGCTTAACTTTAAGTCCATCCTATATTCACAACTTCGCAACCAGGTTACAAATCTTTAATGTTTTACTGGCAGCAGTAAATGAAATAAATATGAAAAAGCTATCAGCTGTGAACTATATTGCTAGTTTTTGAAAAATCTTTTAATACATTCTAGTTGATGGTATATTTCAGAACAACAGATACTAAGTGCAAAGAAAATGACTATAACACAATTTTCTTGTAAACGTTTGATAGCCATGCTTAAAGGACACATATTTCCCTTTTGCGAGTACACATCGTTTACCTTACCCATTGCTACAACATACACCATCCCCTGACAACAAGAAATAATAATTCCACAATAGACCACTTACATTATAGTGGGCAGAAAAAGATAACATTATAAGCAACAACGTATAGTAGATATCAATAATAATAAATGTTTATCTGCCAACATGTACAAACTGTTAGACTTTTATGTTTTGATGAGAAGAACGTAGAATAGTGCCTGGTATTTTATAATGTGTTTATAGATACATAACATGTAAACAAATGATCTATTGAAAAACAAAGAACACTTTAACTTTTCTTATGTTACCATATCATGCATAAAGCTTGGTAACAAACCTTTTTGGTCCAGTACTGTTTTAAATACAAAACAAAACAGAAACAGAATAAACATTTGGATTTATTTACATTGTGTGATAGCCTAAATTTCTTACTAATTGTTGGATGATTCAAGAGATAACTACTGCATTGTATGCATCTGTACAACAAGATAGCACAGTACAATACCGACTACAGAAGTAAAAGTGTTAGAACAAATAATGACAGCTCTAAATACATACTGATACTAAACTGAAACTTTTAAAGAAACAAGGAATAACTTCTTCCTATTCTCATGACAACAAAAAAATCTGTTTGCCTATATACATCTGAATATCTAAATTTATAACACAAAATATGAACAGGGGCATCTCACCTTCTGTTGAAGTTTTTGATGTAATATCATGTGATCCCATGGGGGAATAAATTGAGACATTTTCAACATGACTTGAACAGCTTTATTCAGCATCGACTGCATGTCATCTAAACTAGGTCTCATCACCACAGAAGGGAGAGCCAGCACAATGTCTGCTCTGAACAGTGGTGGCTTCTTAGATTCCTCATCCTCCTTGTTTGACATATACTTGTTGCTCATCTGAACACGTCTCTTGAGAGCATCCAATGACAAACGTGTACCTAAACAAAACACAATCAATGTGAATCTCTCATAACACCATCTAAATAAATAATACTGAGCAAATGTTAATATAATAAAGATTTCCTAATTGTTCGATATGTTGTGGCTACTCAAACAGATTCATGGAAAAATCAAGATTGACCATGCATTTAGGATTTTTTTTTTATTTGTACTTACTTCGGCAGTACATATACTAAATTTAGAAGTAAAAAAAAGAACCATGTCTTCTTATATTTTGGAAATTACAATAGAGTGTTAAAAGAATCTCACTAGAATATAATATATGGGGGGGGGGGGGGGATAGAGCACAAACATTTAAGGACAATCAAACATTATATAGAAATTGTGAATTCTGTTAAATGAATTTAAGAGCAAAATAACTTACTTTTTGTTTGACAATATTTAGTTATTTTAAATACTAGATAAAATCCTGCTTACATTTAACTAAAGCTTCTGTGTTCCTCTGGGTAAAGTTATTTAACATCTGGTACAGGGAACAAGCCATACATTCACCACAACGTTGTTTCTTGTGTTTTGCGTCAGGATGAGTACAATTATAGCTTTCTTCTGGTGATAAATTCTCCAATTCACTTTCAGTCATGCCTGCTTTCAACATATCTACAAGATCACTAACAGCAGTCTCAACCTGGCTGCTTTGTCTGTAAAATGAGAGACATGACAAAAATAACACATTTAGCACATATTAGCTGGTCTCTAATGTTCACATCAGACACTAAAACCTGAGTTAGGGAGTTAAAGTTGTGTCCTACAGATAGCCTTTTTTTGATCAAATGGTATTTTTATGAAATAAGTTGCATGACAGATCATTCTGCAATTTCAAATTCTTTCAATGCAACTACCAGATATACAAAATATGTTTACCTTTTAGTTATAACACAAAATGAGGCAACAAAACTGCCTAGTTTACAAAAACTTTTCTCACAGCTGTTAAGGACTCTTACTTTGTAGCTCTTTTTCCACCATGATTGCTTTCAACAGGAAATCGTATAAGAATTCCCCTCTCATTTGTTTTTTTGTGATGCAGAAAAATAAATAAACTATTTTGAACAATTAACTTACTTAGCAAGCTGCTCAGCAACTGATCCACAAGTATCTTCTGTAAGCTTGAGAAATGTGTCAATAGTAATAGGGTCATCCTCAGGCAGTACACACAGTGGCGTTAGTGACATATCCTTCAGCACAGACTCAATACGGCAATCAAGGATATCTTTCAAATTCTTGGCAAGCAATTCGACATCATGCATGGCTTTATAAATGCTGGCAATATCTGAAAAGTAATAACATATTTAGGTTTAAAAATCAAGATATTTGGATTAGCCCAACAATTTCCACAGAAAGAAAACAATTTGAGTAGCAAGAGGCATGATGAACAGGACAATGGCTTAATATGAATGAATAAGCACACCTTGTGCTGAATAAATGTTCTAAGAATTTCTTTGTTTTTTTGAAATGTCATTATAGAATAATTCCATTTCTTTTCACTTATAATAAAATAAAGTACTGACCTATTCTAGAGTATGTCACTCCATTAAATGCTACTGATTTACTTTTAAAAAAAAAATAGTAGCAATAACAAAATTCCAAACAATGAATTTATTAACAACATAAACTAACATTTTGTGATGCAGACGTCTAATTCCACATGAAAGTGAGTTTTTACACATTATATCAGACACGCTAGTAGTCAATAATACTTACAGTTGTCAAGATTGAGTGAAGTCCATGTGAGTGAAACGAGACCTGGGTTAAGTGCATCATTAACACGGTCTCTATATGGTTTCAACAATGGCAGAATAATTTGAGGAATACTCTTCACAATTCTATCATATTCAAGTAACATTTCCTCGAGACTGAAAAAAAGAAATAATAAGATGTATCTAATATTTGGAATTTCTGAATTACTAACAGAAATCAAGATAATCATAAAACAGGAAATTTTAAAAAGTTTTGTGGTATTTCCCATGACATGCATAAAAAAAGTTACTAGCACATGAAGATACATTTTCAATTCTGACTATTAACTGTGCATAGTTAAGGAAAAATTATTCAACATAGGATCCAGTCCAGTTCTTGATGATTATATTACAGTAAGAAGCATTAATACATGCAATGTCACTAACCTGCGATTAACATCCCTAATTTTATTTTCATTCATACACAAGGAAGCTGCAGCTTCTGGCACTTCTAAGCCCAGACGCTCAATATACTTTGCTTCTTTCATCAGCTCAAAAACTTGTGGGTCAAAGTTCACAAAAAGCTCTAGAGTATCTGGGTGGCTCACAAGTAGTGAAGCATGAAGGCCAGACTTGGCAGTGTCAACTGCACGGAACCAACCACGATGATACAGCAGTTCAAACTCCATCAAAACGGCAGCCATCTTGTTGTAATTACGAATGACCTTCTTGGCTTCAGCAGTCTAAAGACAAATTGTACATAATTGCTAGATTAGGATTCATGGATTCACATGTCTGATAATTTTGCATTTTACACTTTGATTAGGGCTACTTCATATACATGAAGACTTGAAAAGCAACATCTTGATTCTTCATTTAATTCCAGTAGAACTTCAAGTATAATTATAGTAGAATTTAGACAACTATGGAACAATAATTTATTGTTTTATGGTGATATCAAACTTCATCTTAAGATATCAGTTGATTGTGTTGTAGCTGTCGAAATTTGACTAATTTCAGGCATTTCGTTGTCTGTGCAGAATACAACCTTGGTCAAATTTTTTGAAAAGACTATCAGATTCAACGCATTGGTTAAACTTATATTTATATATACTTACCCTCATAATATCTTGCTTCTTTTTCAAAACCTTCATTGGGTTTTCAATTCTTCTATACAGATTCCTGGCCCAGGAGATTTTACCAGCAACAGGCGGCAAGTTTCTTGGTATCGGTGGCTCGGATTTGTGTTTCTGATACAACTTACGGACGGTTTCTAGGTCACGACCATAATTGCTCAGAATACGCATGTACTTATCATTAAAATCCAATTGAGGACCACCCATTTTCTCAAACTTGCCTAGCAATTCCAAAGCTTTTTCCGTCTACAAAGAAAATAACTGTTATTTTGAAGTAGCAATTAGGACTCAACACATACCTTTTCATTGTTTTTTTTCCATTTTGCTAAATACAACAATGAAAATAAGAGTTAGACAGCATGTGTTTCCAGTTAACTTTCACATTAGTTTGTGTTAATAACCAATTTTACAAACAGTGTTTAGAAGCTAGTCTTACCGAAAGTGACCTTTCAAACCATGAATCCATGAACATTTGAATGTTTGATTGCAGAGCGTCAAACTGGCTGCGAAAATCCAAGTAGTCACTGTCGAACTATAAAATAAAAAAGTTTATTAACACTTTTAATCACATGCATAATAAGTGTCATTTTCCAAAGTATTAGGCACATCCTCAAATAACATCTTACATCACGTTAGTTACTTATATTTAGCACACAGTGTATCCTGGAACAAATCAATTCTTGTCAATAGAATAGTAACCCTTCAGTCACAATATCTCTAACTTCATGATACAAAGTATTTCTCACTGTTACCTCTCCTTTTCTGTGATCAAGCACATCATAGTTCTTCTTTTTCACATTTTCAACGATAGTTTTATAGCGCACAACTATGGTATCTGTGCCTTCCAGCTTCACATCTGCCAAACCGGAATAGCTTTCAATAGTGTTGTTCATATCTGCTAATTTCGTGAGACGTTTACAGAAAGTGTCAAATTTTCCAAAAATGTAGTTTTCACTAAAAAAGTATAATGAGGTGGAAATTATTTAACACAAAACAGAATTTTTGTATTACCCTTAACCACGTGTAGATATAAATTAAAATTAGAAATTGACACATACAGTTTACAGAAAACTTATAAAATAACGAGTTATTACAATAGGTAGTGATCGACAAACTAACAAGTAAATGACATATGTTGTGCATAGTTTACTCGCTTACCTAAATTCAAACTGTCTCTCATTTGGATTTCCACGCAACTTCTCCTTTGTACGCTGAAAGCATTTCTGATATGCCTCATTCAGATTGATGCACTCTTGCAAACGTTGAAGCAGCAATGGTCTAAAATAAAGATAAAGGAAAGAAAGTTAGTGAACAGTAATTAGGAATGTATCAGTAGTTTCTACATAAGTTTTATTATATAAAGATATCAGCTTTATATACTTATCTGGCATATATATGGAAAATTTGATTCATGTCATAAGAAATCATTTGTAATTCCTTAAGTTAGAAACTTTGACAATAAAACAAGAATCGCAGTGGGAAGAATATCCCTCGTCGGAACATTTGTAATATTGGAACAATTGGTATCTATGACCTAACAAATGAGACAGTTATCTCATCTTCCATTGGTTTTAGTTCACTATAAAATACATGTGTAGTATAAATTGAGGTGTATCCATTTGGTAAACATGGTTCTGATCTATTGTGATTTTTCTCTTGTGTGAAAAGATAGATGGTGGAACGGAAGGACGAATCAGGTAACAGATGATTGCACCATTTATGCAAAAGGATAGCAAAGCTGCCATTCTTCACAAACAAAATGATGTATTTAAATATTACCTTGGATGTTCCCATATCTTGGTCACACCGTTAACAATATATGCTTTACAAGTTGTAATCATCTGATTGGTCACTTTGACAAATAAAGATGTCATACGCTCAGACGTGTTGTAATACTGAGAGATGCTGTAGATCATGCGGATAGCATTCATCAGACTCGGGATAGTCTCAATAAGAGATGTCTGTAAAAGACAAAGTTTATGATGTCAATTATTTGAGGACCGACTGACAGAATTTTGAGTAATTCTTGTTGATCTCATTTTGATTAACCAGTTCAGTAAATCTAAAATTTTTATCTTCCTGAACACCATATTAGGTGTGGCACTTTTACAGACTGATATATTTATAAAACGCTAACTTGAACATTGCAGCAGTCCAATTAAACCACTCACCGGTGTGCACTTGACTAAGGGACCAAAGAACTTGTCTAACGTGTACAAATATTTCACATTATCTTTTGCTTCATTGGCAGCATCAGTGATTCGATGGTCAATCTCCTTCCAATGCCTTAAAGACTTTGACTTAGCTACATGCAATACCCCAACAACAGCTTTAGTACGAGGGTTTTTGATTTGTTCAAGCAAGCTGAAAATAACATAAAGTAAACTTTTCTCACCAAAAATTCACATAAAAACAATGTTACTCTACATCAAGAATCTGCAGTGGGTAAAATGAGAAGAAAATTTAGTAAACATTTTTCTGCAAAACCTTCACTTGGCCAACAAATATTATCACAGCTATAGCATTAAAAATTACTGGACATGAACAAGAATTCAAAGTTAATTCTCGTTGAACCAATGAACTTCCATTGCTCATAGTAAAATTAACAGAATACATACTTGTTAAACTTAGCCATTCTACTTTTCCAATATGCCAGTTCTGCAGCTGGCCCAATGTCATCTGCTTCTCGTCGCATTTGCTCACTCTCTGTTAGAACTTGATCAATTTGTTTGGCCCAAATTTCTAAAAGTTCTTCTAACTTCTCAATGAAGTCTCCATTGTTGGCTGTAAAATAAAAATAGAAAAATTTGAAAGACGTTTTCCACAGACAAAAACAAATCTTGACAGTTTAAAAACAGTTGTGACACTGATTATATTAGCTAATCTCCAGACAAGTAAAAAAAACTGTTTCTTGCCAAAAGTTAACTGTTTTCTTTCAACAAGGATCATAGTTAGGAAACTGCTCAGTGCAGTACTGTACGTTACTAACAAATACATATAATACAACAATGATGGACCAGGCTAGCTCATATTTGGCAGACAATGGCTTCAACATTAACATGAGTACAGTAATAACATCTACATACCTGCTCCCTGATAGTCTGATTGTGTTCTCAGTGCATCCAGCATGTAACCCATATCAGTGTCTGTTAGGGTCACTTGTCCCTCCATGTTATCCCGAGCTCCTGCTAAGATAGTGACAAATTTCTCCAGAAGTTCCAAGAAATCTTGGATCTGAGCACTGTTACCATTATCCGTATTAAGGGATCCCCAATTCTGAAAAAAAAAAGAAAAAGTTGATATATTTCCAGTTTTACCTTGACCAATTCTTCTAAGCAGATGTTACGATTTTACAAAGTATATTATTTACATTTAATATGAATGGTGGGTCTTTTCTAAAGTTTTAGTAGTTAAGGGTGGCCATTCTCATAACTGAAGAACTTACTAGTATAGTAAAAGTTGCACAAAGGGAACATTACAAACTCCTAAATCATCATTTGAGTCATTTAAACACATTGTATCCATAATAACAGTCATACTCTACCTCATTAGCATTCAAGACTGGGACCATAATATTCGCAAAATAACTCTCCACGCCTCGTAAAACTCCTTTACTGGCATCTATCATACCAAAGGACACATCCGTAATAGTATTATGTGTCAGAGGTTTCTCTGTATCTGTTCTCAAGAAGTACAAACAAATTCCAAACAGTCCTTCGGCTGCACCAGTGGTGATAAATAAACGTTTTGGAACAGGATTGTTTGGATTATGCACACTAGAAGCATCAGTCCTTGAGGCTACAAGATCTCTTTGCTGAAAGAAAATATTTTTTGTTTTTTCTTTATTAAAATCAACCAACAGCTTCTACAAAGTTTAGCTGTCAATTACAAAACAATTGTACTAATGAACCAACTTAGTTAATATTGTATGCTTAATTTTTCTTTCACTAAACTCAAACAATCACATCTCTTCAAAATTTAGCTATTAATTAAAAACAACGGGGGGGGGAAAAGATATCAATATCACATTAAAAATTGATTTAGCTACATGTTATCAACTATTGAAAAATATTTCTGTACAGGAACGGATAGTTGATACTGAATCTATTTTTAAGATTTTATATTTTAATTAATTGCGCATAAAATGGCTGTTCACAAAATTATGCTTACTGGACTTTCTTGATAGTAAAACATCAGCTTTTTGGGTCCATTGGCTCCAAGGAACTCTTCAATCATTTCAAATTTGTCATCACCAGCAACAAATTCCTCCACTTGGCTTTTCTCAATACCAAGAGCATTAGCAATCTACAAAATAATGTTTATGATATCAAAACAACTTCACATAATTAGATATTAAGTTTACAAGTATTTATTGTATATCTCATTATTGTCATTTTTCACTGTAGGATAAGGGAAACTATGAAGAGGAAAAACAAACAGGACTAGATTTTGGTCAGTGTATATGTAAACAGTAAGGAATTCTTTTTTGAGTTGCTGAATTATAATTGTTGTAAACTGCAAAAAAATAATTATTTATCAAGGACTGCACAGGTAACTGCATATAATAATAGATGTTGTGCCTTAAGTATAAAAATTCATAATTGTCACCATCTGAACTCAAGTTTGACAGGAAACTTTAAACTCAATATTTATTTTCCATCATTATGTGTTAAATTTTTTATTAGTCATGAATAATACTGATATATAGGTAATTTATACGTACTGGGAGAACTTAACCTTTTAAAGCAAAGTGCACTTTATATCAAATGGACTGAATATATATATGACAATATTTAATTGAAATCTGACTACATTTCAATGCTACTCTAAATTTCCATTTACATCTTGCATATTCTATAGAAATACAAATATCGTATTTTGTAAGTCTTTATTTTTTACAAGCTCATTGATTTTTTTATTTGTAGTAGCCATGTCTTTAACCGTGTTGAATTAAATGTAACACGTGCATATTCTGTATCTAAGGTAAAAAATCAATAAAACCTTCCTAAGTTGACAGGTGAAGAAAATTCAATAAATAGATAATACATGTTGTAGACACTACAGTGGGAGCTAAGTAAATAAAAGTAGTATTTGCGGGTCGGAATAGATATTTCAGGGGACAATGTTTTAAATGGTACGTTATCATTTTTGATATTTACAACAAAGTTAGTTACGGGATAGTATTAATATACTACTGTATTGTGTGTATTTGAATAGGCGCCCTATAATAATTTAAGCATTAAATCACAACATGCCCAATGATGTGACCCATGATTTTGAACACAAATAGTACTTAATTAAAAACACTATGTTAAATTTACTAACTGAGTGTCAATAGGTAAAATGAAAAGCTTAATTTCATATTTCTTCTATCATTAGCAAATCTTTTCTAACCAAGAACATATTTTTTATTACTAAATATGCAAGGTTGGTCAAGGCTTCTCATATCTTGATCTTCTATTAAAGTTTAGAGGTATGGCTAGAATTTCAATATAACTCAAGGAAATAATTTATGGTAGATATTGCCACTGAAACATGAAAAGAGGGAAGGAACAGTGATCAATGATTAATTCTTTATTGACAGGGAGTACAAAGGATGTTCTAGGGACTTATTGATGTAAGAGTTAATACGCAGTTGATTATCAATAAACTCATTACTAACCATTGTTTAGTGACCAGAATGTGTACACCTACTATAAAAGCGCGACATAATTCAATAGACTTGACCACCTCAAGTATTATCATTGCCTCATTGTAGTGGCCAAACTGTGAAAGTTAAACATGCAAAACATTGCTTTTTGAAATATAGATACTGGAAAAATGAAATACGGACATGCCATCAATTTTTTCATTCCTATCTTTGAAGTAAGAGTACCAATTTATGTAAAATGATAATGTAATGTAATAAGAAAATAACCCTTAAAAGCTTGTTTGTTCTTATCAAGCAAGAAGGCTATAGCAAGTTGGAAAGCAAACCATAATTAAATTCCTTTTAGGTTGGGCATAACAAAATACACAGTAATCCCGGACAATAATAAGAAGAACTAATCTTGCATTCTTTAGCATGTTATTGTAATCTTTACTTAGGTAATACCATTTTAATGATCAGAATTGATCAGGTTTATGGTTTCCTTGGAGATCACATATACATTATATATAATTTCTTCAATGTTTTAATGAATGTGAAACTACTGATATTAAAGAAACATGCCTCAGTTCTATAGATTGATTCTTACATGAAATTACTTTTAATTTTTGCACTTGAATAAAATAATATTATACCAGTGTCAGAAAGGGGTACAAAGTTAAGAAAAAATGTTTACAAAGAATGCCTATGTGTGAACACAGGTATCTAATAAAAAAATTTCATACAATTTACTCACCTCTGTGAAGAGAAAATCGTACCGTGCATCAAACTGCAAAAGAGATAAAATACTCAAATATGCAAAATATGATACATGACTATAAATGTTTATTTAAAGAAAGACTGTTAATTAATAGCACAAGTTAACAAAATATAACAATAAATAAATAAAGTAAAACGTTGTTTGCCACTTTTTGGTAGAGATGCACCTTTTGTACAAAGTAATGCATAACTTTCTCTTTTGTACAAAGTAATGCATAACTTTCTCTCATCTTATTTCAGACTATTTGTTAATTATACATATCATCACATTGCTACCTTGATTTGATCTTCTTCATAACTTCCAACTGAACTATTTTTTATTAAAGTATTTGTTTTGTTCAGTGAGCTTCCTTTTGACAGTGATTTGTTAAATCCTGCTTTAGTGTAGGAAGGCATCCTTCTCGCCATTGTCAAATTTATTAATGACTACCTTTCAGAAGTAAATTGAGCCTTGTGCAAGGTTTGTATGCACCATAGTTTGTGATGAAATACACTAGCAAAACTTTCACCACGATCTTATATAATAATGCCACAAAATTCAGCATAGATAAAATGAAGGAGCTCAATGTATTCAGGGAGCTTCACAGAGCTTCACTTCTTATGTATAGTGCTACTGACAAATTATCTATTCTGTTGTCTTATTACATAGTATACTAAGGGATGGTAATCCAAAATGATGATCATGTGCATAATTAGTGGAGGCAATAATCTTCTTACCACAACTGTTATACTTTCATATTCTTCAATAATTTACTAGTATGGTTCCAGCATAAGTACAAATATCATAGTACACATACTCTAAGCTTTCTAGTCCATGTCGCTTATAGTCCGAAGAACTATTAGTCCGAAGGTTCATTGGTCTGAAGGTTCATTGGTCCGAAAACCCCATTATATAGGGAATGTCGTGGGGCTCTAACAAACCTGTAATATTTTTATACATCCCGGAATAAATACTTTAAAAAGGTTCCCGGTGCGCACATTTAACGAGTTTATTGCTACTACAGTTCTATTGCTTCTATTATTTGTTGCTTCTTTTTCTTCCTTTGTATAGAAATAATTAAAGCATAACGAGTCATATACGTGTTATATTGTTTCTGTTTCCTTTTGAGGTCCTGTACGAGTATTCTGAATATCGCGTACGTACTTCTTTTAGCCATTTTACAGCACGACCTGGCGGATTAAGTCACATGCTTCATGTCTATTGCAGATTTTTCCGATAGGTTGGAGCCCTGGGGTTGGAGGATTTATTGATTATGTTGAGGGTAAGTGAAAGTTGCAAGATAGTGTGATCGATGAACTTTCAGACCAATGAACCTTCGGACTAATGAACCTATTGAACCTACGGACTAATAAACCTTCGGACTATCGAGCTGATCCCAAGCTTTCAAATGCCATTAGAGTTGTCCTCTCCCCCACAAGGAGAAGAACAATCAGTTTCCAAGCTCTGTCGAGTGCCATCATCATTAACGAATATATCACATTAGGAATTTCATTTGAAGCTTTTAGGCATTTCGCAAAATCAGTATTTTGTTTCCACAGCCCATTTAAATTTAAACTATATCTGAACTTTTACATGTACTGAGTTTTATTATTTATGACAATTTTGGAATTTGTCAGTTCAGTTACCTGTAGCCTTCTCTCATCTCTGGTCTGTTTGGCTTGCTTTGCCATTTCTTTCAGGGCTTCCCCGGATATAACAACATTCTTCTTAGCAGGTCCCTATAAGCAACAAAAATCATTACAATGGCTGTTACATATAATTAATGATTCAATTATGCTTAGAGAAAGTAATTTCCACAAGATCTGACAAGATATGTTTTCTACCTAATTTTATAAGACGCAAGTCAAAATAAATGAGAAACACAATCATAATTTTATTTACAAGAAACATTGTTATATTCTCACAATGATTGTAATAGCTATAAGCTGTGTGTATATATAAAATACTGCATGGGCAAAAGCATGATAAGCAAATTCAAAGCATTTTATATTTGACTTGTAAAATGCACAGTGAGCAAAATTGGTGTAATGGCGGAATACAAACACATGTATTCCATAACAATCATTCGTTCTAGAAAAGTTTTGCAGTTTTCTTAAGAGTTTTTAATGGTTAAATCGTAGTAGTCCTGTAACTACTTGTAATATGTAGTAACTATAGATATATTACAAGTACATGTTACATTAATTTTATAATTTAAGTCTTTTATGTTTCGTTTGTAAGTGAACTTGCAAAAACAAAAGTTCACCTGTCACTGGTGTTATTGAACCACTTCTGTTATCATTAGTAAAGTGACTTTCGCAGTTGATGTCCATTTCAGTCAATATCACAGTATTTGTGAGGGATATTACAAAAGTTAGAATAGGTATCTAGCATGACACCTAATTAATAATAAATTTCATAGTGGCAGCTAGATTCCAAACATAGGCAGTTGTCACAAAATATGTGAAGGTATATATTAAATGCTCTCAAGAAATGGATGAGGAAAACATTTAACATTAGATCATTTGGCGAATTGTAAACCTGCAATAAATCAGTCTCTAACAAAAATGAAAAGATCCTGCTAAGAACTATCTAGCATAATAAAGGGGGTTTATAGGGAGAGGATCCCAGGAGGAGATAGAAAGTACTCTTTGTGAATAAACTCTAGTATCAGATTTCGCCAAGCTATAAGAAACTAAAGTAGCAACATTTTAGAATGTGAAGACTATGTATATACTATTGTAGTCAATAGTAAGGTCAAAATATTGTTTAGCTTTTGACAATTTTTTAAACTGTCAAAAAAATGTTACGGGTTGGTACAACATACTGCATATTAAGATTTGAGTATTTGCATAGGTAATGAAGGTTCTCTCAGCTCTGTGCTGAATAAGCATGTGAGATAAATGTTATTACAGACTCTCAACAATCTTACCATTTCTTTTGTAGCCTTGCCTACTAGAGAGGCAAATCCCTGAAATAAACAGAACTTCTGAATTGCCGTGGAATATCTACAGAAAAGTTCGCTTTCAGTGGAAGCTTTCTGACGTCTATCTACATTTGTCAGAATCTGAGCAATATTTCACAAATTCAAGAGTAGATTAAAATACACTCTTAATATTTCTGTTACACATACTTGGAGATTTATTCAGCCTCCTGTTTACACTAAATTAAGATGTGTTTTTCTAAATTTGTTTTACAAAATATTGGTAAATACTGAATGAAATGTTACACAGTTTGAGTTTGAAATTTTATGATAAGAAGTGTTTGTTAGCAGTTACAAAAAAATATTTTCATTTGTAGTGTTTTGGATCCAAATTTGAATTACAATTAAAATACATTTTGACCATGATTGGACATTTTTATTGGACACTGCACAAAATAAATACATTGAATACATATTATTACTATTATACAAGGAAAAGCACATAAAATTTTAATACAAGAAATCTTTGACTGCCTACAGTTATCCCAACATTATCAAAAAGTCTTTATTATACAAAAAGGGTAGATAAATCAAGAAGGGTAAGACACATAATGCCCAACTCCTAAACAGAGATGAAGCAAGTTTTTAGAGATTTAACAAAACCATAAAATATGAAAATATGCGAAAATGGATCATAAATGAACACAGAGTTTAAGGATAATTGTTTCGGGGATCCTGTATCCAAGCAATACTTCCACACAAACATATGCAAACAAAACAGAAAACAGGTAACCTCTATAATTCTCATATTACATATTTACCCAGTAATGATATATAACACACCTTACAAAAGATTCAAGCTCTAAACTTAGCATTTAAATTCCAAATATGCCACTCCAGTAAAGAAATTCAATAAAAGAGATTGTATGCTCAATTCAATATTCAAGGACAGAAATAAATCTTGAACAAATAAGCCATCAAAGTACTGTTATCACTTACTTTGTGCATTTCAACAGTTTCTATTGAATCATCCTAGAAAAATGTCACATTGTGTAATCAGTGTGAAGATGTTAAAACTTTTTTGATAAAGGCTCCCTTAAAAATATTTCTAAGACTCCACAAGGATTTATGTGATTTATGGCTAATACACTTACCAATATTAGTTTGTTTTTGGTTAGCAAAGCTTGTGGACATTTTATTTGAATGTGACTTGAAGATTTCGATAAAAATTAAGGACACTTTTATTTGTAAATTTTATAGAATTCTGTAGTCTGTAGAGGTGTGATCAGACCCATAATAGTATTTCCTGAGCTAATAATTACATCAGCCTACATGGATAAATGTTGCTTTATGATACTTATGTACTGAAGGAAAAGAAAATCATACAATGTTGGATTTCTATCTGCATAGATAAAGTGTAGATTATCAAAAGGTTTCCACATTGATAGATTATTTCGAAGCAAAAAATGTGTGAATTCTCAAATAACCATTTCAGCATGAAATTGAATTTAGATGTTAGATTGCTATGCTGACAGCTTAAATTTTCCTTGTGCCAAACAACAGCACAGTGTCTGAAGGATAATGTATCACACTGAAATATCAGAAAAATACAAATTTAAAACAACACAACACAGTGTAATATATGATTCTGACACTAAATATCTCAAAACGTATAACAAAAGTAAATGGAAATATTCATAACTTACTGGTTTTGGAGCAGCTGCTGCTTTAGTAGCTGGTTTCTTTGATTTCCCATCATCTACAATTAAAAACATTATAATTCAAATGAACACATCATTTGGATAAAAGTGAAACAAGCACACATAAATAGCATTATTTCAAGTGTGCTAACATTTCAGGTAAAGTTCTTTTAATTTTTGTTTGCTTCAAAAGAAATGTGTTATTAGTTGTTACTGCTCACAATGCATGTAAATGTTGCTGGTCTGACACTTTTAGAAATTTATTGACCATTTTCAGAAGTTTATTCGAAAGCAAGAAAGTGGAACTAAACATTAAACAAGCAAATCTGCTATAGATAAGCAATACTAAGGTGCAATACCTGGTCTGTCAAGCTTTTTAGGTAATAGATTGTGGAAAGGAAACATCAAATGTTTATTGTCCAATAAAACTACTAGGAACTTAATACAGCTACTGAGTAGGTAATCATAGTGATTAGTTTACACTAAATTAGATAATAGCATCAATACAGGTTCTGGAATTTAAATAATAGTTATAAGGCTAATCTTTCTCCTTAGTCTCTAACACAGACTACATATCTTATAAATGTACTAAATAAATTGTTTTAAACTATAAGCTGGAAAAAGTCAAAAATCTGTTTTAAAATTAATAGTGCATATTATTATCAGATATATAGGGATAGAAATTTATATAGGGATGGATTTAAACTCAATTTTTAACAAAAAGAATTTACAAATACAACAAGAGTCTAAACTTAGACTACTTTCTCCTACACACATAGTTTCCCAGTTAAACAGGTTATTTCGATCACTTTTTACATTTTTTTAGATTTTATGGAGACTATACCGTATTTTCTCAAATAATCGCCCCGGGCGATTATTAAAAAAAAACTGCTTTTAAGGGGGGGCAATGCCAATTATTAGAGGGGGGCAATTAATAGAGAGGGTGATTATTAACTTATTTGTACTCCTGGAATTATATTTTAGATTTTTTTTGAAATTATTGTTTGCGATACATAAGGAAGATTTTGAAGATTGTCAGTTTATCAAACAAAATCGGCTTATTTAAGCGAAATTCTGTGTGTATTGGAATTTTATTTTCAAAAGAAAAACTCTTCCAAACCTTAAATAAACAGTAAGTTTATTTTTTTGGTCGCATACCTAGAGAAATTTGTGCAGTGTATACAACCTTGCTCAACATGGAAACACAATTATTGTGAAAGTCATCGGCAAGAAGAGTAAATCACCTTCTGCCGTACTCGGCATGGAAATTCTTTTTTAAATATTATTACATGGAGGTGATCCGAAGTTTGTTTTGCAAGCCAAAACACTTATTAAAGATAGTACCATATTTCCCAATAAAGAGCTATATAATCAGCTACACATAATAATGAATTAAAATGTGATTATCTCTGGTATTAACTCAGATGGGTCTTTAAGTTAAATTGACACAATGGGGGCGATTATTAGAGAGGGGGTGATTATTAGAGAAAATATGGTAAGCCCAGAAGGCATTTAAAATAAAAAATTACATCCATTTTAATCAACAGATTCATTCCCAGTGACATGTTTTTAACAAGGTTAGTTAACAGATTATTGGTACAACACCTGGTACATAAGACTTCTTTCTATATTGTATGCACTAAACTAGCAGAGTAAATTATTAAAATTGTCAATCATATACATTTTTAATGACCAGTTTTTGCCAACCAATAAAGTTCCAGAATGGATTTGATGAATTCAAGTCTAAAAGCTACAATATGATCTCAGAAAAACAACCACAAGAAGTTCAGTTATAAAACTAAACATGAAAGTTTATAGCTTAAAAATAAAACGATAGGCCTACTTCTATCACCATAATGACTAAAGCAAATAGATTATGTACACATTCCTAGACTACTGGAGGTATGGAGGGACTTTAAGGCAAACTTAATTTTACTGAAAAAATTTCCTGTTAAAACTTTTATGTACACATTTCTGATGCCCTAATGAAATGTCAAATGCTGACTAATATAAACTTAAATACAGGCTTAATACAGATTAAAAGCTTTCCACACGAAAGTTTGAGCAAGTGAGTTGGTTTTAGTAATCAAAACTGCATTAAAAGTTTCTGGGCAATATTAAATAAATTTTAATCAAAACTGGCAAATAACTGAAGTATGCAGATAACAGTATACAAAGGCTAATTTGCAGTGTAAATTTACCTTTCGAAATAAGAGGTGGAGCAACTTCTTGGTCGGGTTTTGGACTGTCTGCCTTATTTGCTTCTTTATCGCTTGGCCCGTCGTCCGTCTTCTTCTCTGTATCTGCCATTTCCTGACAGATTTTTTGATTAGCTACTGCGATGAGTAGCTTCTTAAATATATATGCAGCCTATACAATATTTTTTTAAAGTAAATTTTCTCGTTTTACTGAGAAAATTTGATGTGCTATTTAAGGTACCAATACTAAGATTCACGACTGTACTTTCGCCATTAGAAAACAAGTCCCTATGTTCTGCGCAATGATATAACCACCTGTTCCAAATAGTTCTCAAATAAATTTTCTTTAAAATACATATTTTGTTACCTATTTAGTGCTACAAATGTGGAAAACAGTAAAATTATTAGCACATTGATTTATCACAGTAGTATGATAAAATTAAGTACACCCCATTTAAAGTTTTAATACCGTACAATTGTAACCTTCCGCACAAGGCAATCCCTGGGGAGGCATCCCCATAGCGACGTGTATACATTACAGGACTAGCGGTAGTTTATTGTTAAGTTAAAACATAAATCATACACATAAAATTTGTTTAACAGAAATATAATAGAAAATTTAATATCTTTTCAATTTTTTATTGAACTCAATGCACATACACAAATAGCGATATGAAAAGAAATTCAGTGCTTATAGTAAATGTAAATGCTTTTATTCTATTTACTTCAAGGGGAAGTTTTGCAAACCTCTTTTCATAATAAATCTCAGTACAGGGCCATTTTTGTTTTCTGGGTCAACAATTTTGTCAATAGAATTAAATGTTAATCCAAAACGCATGCATTGTGTAACTGCTTACAATAAGGTATAAAAATATAAACAAACGTACACTATTTTAGGCCCTTACAGTAGTAGAGAGACTGCACAACAAAATAAAAATCTATAAACTTTGTTCCGTTTTTTAGTACCAAAACAATCCTTAATGACGGTTAATTCTTGGTTATAATTAAATAACTTAATAACAAAAACAACAAATTCAGTTTATTAAACTATGACCTAGCTATTACTAAGGTTTTGCTGTTTGATGTAAATTTTAAATAATTATTAAAATAATTAAATGGATAACCATCCTGCAAAATAAGAGGTATCAATAACTGACACAACTTCATTTGATTTTTTTTTGGAATATGCTTCCTTTCTTTTAAAAATGATAGGTGATATTTATGTAATTATATGTGTCACTGTTAAAACCGTTTGGAAGCGCCCTCTGTGGGTCGCAATCGAGACATCTCCATTAAGCTATCCATGGAGATACGATAAATTGTGCTAGGTTAGTTGCCAAGTCAATTTAACAAAAAGGCAATACTTCTGTAAACACTAGATTTTGCTTTAAAGTAAAGTTTACAGGTAGTTCTTATTTAATTTTACCTATTTTAAAGTAATTTTCACTGAGGAATGAGGCTAATGTTTTGTTAGATTCAGATTATTTTCTTTGTTGCTAGGTTATCTTCTTAGTAGTGTTTGATAGGTAATAACTATTGTAAAGTACTGGGAATATTTTATCATCTATCAGCATTTTTCCATCAAAATAAGCTGAAAAATTAACAAATGACAGACAACAAGAAGATGAGATCTGTTCATACGGTTTCATTTTCCCTTTACGGAGTTCCGGCTGTGTAAAAAAACACTGTTTAAAACAATTGGAAACCTGTCAGATTTTGACTTGTGGGAAATGAACTGATTATTATTGAAGTACAATTTTGTTTTATATTTTGAAATTGCTCTATATCTATTATATGAATACTTTTGTAACAGTCAATATTTTATACGTCCGTACTTTTATTCCGATATATATCCGAGTTTAATTGCTTCAAAAACTACAAGTTTAGAATACGTGTATTACTTCAAATACTAGCCAAATTAAAAAGCCAATAAACTGTTTTCAAAGACTCCTTTACAATGTTTTAATTTGAAATAAGGTATCTGTCTTTGTATTAGGATGACTTCAGTTTCGCTGATTATGAGTTTCCATATTTTCTTTCCCACATTTATCTGACAAGACTATCCTTTTTCGTTATCTGTAGATATTTATTATACTGATGCCCGTGTCATCTGATTTACTTCAGTTTCGTGTAACAGGTGGGTGAGGACGACCGGCAAGGTATGTGCACTTCTTTTTTAAACAAATGCGAAGATTTCAATAATTGAAAATACACAATTTTATACTATAGTTGGTGTCACCGTTGTAACTTTTCTTTAGGTTTTTCGAAGGAAACTATTATTACGACGTTATTGCGAGATTAATTTCGATTATGTATTTATTATGGGCTAAAGAGTAGTACTGTAATAACATATATTATAATAAAGTAGGATTCCCAAAACTTGTTATAATTTATAGTTATTGTCAAACTAAATATTGGAAACAAAATTACAGCGACAAATAAAACTATTTTCTCATTGTCATTGAACGGATTTGACAAAGTTGTCAAGGAGGTTTTGACGGATTTTTTTTTATGCTTTCAAGAAATCAGGTTTTGTCTGAATGATAGTTTTCCACAAATAAATTTTGCTGCCTACTAGTGCGCACGTCTGAAAAAATTGTACACGTAAAGGTAATCTCTGCCTTCTAGTTACAAAATCATCGTTATTCCTGTTTTCCGTTAAAGATGAGGGCAATCGTGTTTCTGTCTTTGGTTTTTACTTGTGCGTTAGCTGCCGATGACAATAAAACAGATTTAAATAAAGATAAGATCATCAATTCTTTGGCTCGTCAGTTGATGATACAGCAGTTGTTTGTAGAAGAAAGGATTCGTTCTGAAGGCCATTCAGGTGCGTAAAAACAATGTAATTTGGCGATAAAACGTCTTACATGTATGTCAAATTAGGATTATAAGTGCTTGCTCAAGGAGCCGAGATGAGACCTAAACCCGCTAAACGTATATGTAGAATGTAATCCTGAGTTACAATCATGTAAATTAAAGTGTAATACATTCTGAACCATGCCGATTTTCCATTGGTAACATATATATTTTTCATTCTGTCTCCTGTTTACAGGGTTAAAACAAGTTAGATACACCAAATCAGGCTCAAAAGCGTATCATTCTCCGACATGGATTGGAAACAGCGTCGCCTCAATGCACGATCACTCCAACAATATTCGTACTGTGGGTATGGGTGAATTCATTGCAGTTTTGAATGGCGTTGAATTTAGAACTCGTCATAACGATTACCGTCTCCGCATGCCAAGTGTACGAAATACAGCATATCACGCCATGGAAGATGTTCCATTTCCAAATGTTCCACCAGCAGTAAGTTATGATAAAAAATTACAAATTGACAAAAGGTGCTAAGTAATGCCATATTGATCTGACAAAATATCTTTAATCGGAGAAAATTTTTGAAAAGTATGAAATTCTAATTTAGAATTTTTTATTCTTCATAGATGCAATTCGCTTGAAAATACTCTACGATTATAGAGAAACAAGAACAATATCTCTAATACAGTTTAGTAGCACCACAATGCTCTGATGATTATTTCTTTATTATAAACATTATTTCCGGCACTCATGTTTAAGCATGCGCCCAAATGTGCGACCTCACCCTCTACTGAATATAGGCTTTTATTGTGTTTTGACATCAACTTACAGTAGGTTTCTGAATTATGCTCTCTTCCGATAAAGTGCTAAATACTGGTTTGTGACAGTTACTCAGATTTTTCTAACGTCATAAGCTTAGTATGTTTGGGAATTGCTAAGGAATCACAGAATCCCGAATTTCTTGAGGATCTTTCATGCAATTCAACACGTTATACATATCCGGGATATATACACGTGCACAATTTCACATTTAGTGACCATTCAGCCTACTTAGGTACTTTAATTTATTTAGAGGAAAAGGGGCAATCTGTGAAAGGGCCATATTTAATATTTTCGTGCGGTGGGATTCATTGAATTTTATTTGATCTTATTTCGGTCCGTGAAATGTGATAAACCTTGTATGTTTTATTTCCGTGTTTTACGGTGGTAATAATTTTGTTTATGCAATCAGATTACCGTTTTTTAATTCTGTGCAATGACATTGAATACTTTCCCCTACCCCTCCAATCCCGTCTCAAATACAGTATTTGCAGAATGAAAGTATGATAAATAATCCTTGAATGCAGATTCGTGGAGTATGCTATGACCATTCTGAATGGCCGTCCAATTTAATTGTCTTAATTGTTAGGAGTGTAGACTAGTACTGTGACAGGTTGTGTGCAACTGTTTATGAATAGTTATTATTGTCTAGGTGGGAAAGGGTTGATTCAAGAAAAGGTAATTTTATTTGCTTTGAGCTGTGGTCACTACCTCCCCCCCCCCCCCCATTTCCTTGCTCAATGTCCCATCACAACAGATATTTCTGACGTCATTTTACCGCATCACAAACCAGTATTTTGTATATACGGGAGAGCATAACTGGAAAACCTACTGTAAATCAATGACAGTAGTTCTAAGAGTTTTCAAAAATTTCAAATGTTTTTTACTACTAACCGAATACAACTAAAACATTTTATGCAGGTCTTAAATAAAACAACAGTCAATGAACAGATCGCTGAAATGCGCGAATGGTTCAAGGCCTGGAAGGAGCAAGATAACAGCAAGAGAGATTACAGAAAATACTTTAAGCCAATCCTGTGTTATCTCGAGGGTATGACAAAACATTCAAAATAGCGCTATATCAACAGATTTTTTCAAAATACCAATGGTACTGACCACAGCAAAAACGAGATATCTTATCATTTGTCGTAATTTTTTCATTAATGTTTTCACTATTTTGAAATGTTTCTGTTGTTGTATTTTCAACACCCATCAAAATCTAAAAAATGCGTTAATACGAGGCGATTAAACGTGTATGTAATCATTGAAATCGGAAAATAATTGATGATGTTGCTATGTTGTAGATTTCACAACACAAGTTGTAAAATTGAAATTCAAACTAAATTTGAATTGATAAAATAGGAAATATTTATAATTTTATAAAATTACATCAGATGAATTAGCTTAAACCAGTTTCCAATATTCAAGTGTGTACAGGATGTCTGGTGAGGTCGCCCATCAGATAAAAAGGAGTATTTCAACAGTTTTGGATGTCTAGCAGTGATTGTCCATAACCTATAGTTTAAGCATGTTCGCCTGAATTCAGAAAGGGTTACTATAAGGTTCAGTCAGATCCCGGGGGGGGTACTCAGGTTATTTTTTGGTGGGGGTGTGCAGCGGAGTTGAAAATTTTGGATTTGGATTGTATACTTTT
>JAOXYB010059724.1:0-10805 GCA_028565635.1 Phoronis ovalis
ATTTTTTATTTCTTTGCAATGAAATTGAACCCTCTTGCTTACCCCCTTTGTAGCTCCTCTAACGAAAATGCATGGGTGTGAATAGTCAAGGAACATAATCCGAACAATAATTTGCAGTATAATTATCTTCTTGGATTAGGAGTGTCTAATAGACTATTAGTACTGCGTACAACCTGTTTATATACAGTAAATACTGTTGTGGTGGGAAAGGGTTATATTATTTTCGTGTGACCCATGATTGCAGGATCGAATTTATCATTTGTGATTCGTGGAAAGGCAATATTATTTCCTTTAAGCGGTGGTCCCTGGCCATTCCCCCTCAATTTCTCGTAATAACATATATTTCTGACGTCATTTTACCGCATCACAAACCTATATGTTGTATATACAAAAGAGCATAACTCGGAAACCTACAATAATATTATTAACTGACCCAGGCAAAAATTAGCACTCACTAGCTATATCTGGAAACTGTGTGGTTTTCGTATCTGATAAATTGAACTTAGGTTTTGCAACAACACGTCAAAAGGCTAACTTGTATTTACATCGATTTACATGTAACCAAGTGATATATTTTTTCCAGAAGTTTTATGCCTATTTCCGTAAAATTTGCCAAATATATGGATAATTATTAAATACAGATGCAATAACATTCTAGTTTACCATTGTTTTACTTTTAAAGCACAGTGTTCAAGAATTTTATAAGAACCGTAATTAGCATTTACCGTTAATAGGTGCTGTAAAATGATAAGGATGTTAATTGCTGTGTTTACTTTGGTTAGCGGTGGAAGCTATCAGCGAGCTATTCGTTCACTAACAAAGTAGACACCCCTTGAAGCGTTGATTTATGTATATATGCATTCATAAATAAAAACAATTATTTTACAAAGTCTTACATATGTTTTACTTAAATTACAATTAATGTGCATCACACATATTTATACAAAACATCCTTGAAACAGATGCAGAAGACATTGATTGCGGAGTGAACTCATAAAAAGATATATCGGGCGCCATATCTCCATAATTAAGCAAATAAATAAACAAATATTATACAGTTTTCGTCTAAAAACAGCTTATAAATGTCAGAAAGGAGATCTCAGAATTTTAAGCATATTGTAAGTTTGTGAATTGTTTTTGAAAACTGGTGAATTACTGCACACTACACAAGTGAAAAATTTAACAAACGTGAATGAGGTTTATAAATTGCTGGTGAATGGTGAATTTACTTTTGGTGAATGGTGATCTGTGGGGGTATACGCTCCCCTCATAGTACGCCATTATATAAGCATCAAATGGAAAACCTTTTGTGCAGGAAACTTAGCGGGCACCGTGCAGAAATTTTATTACATGTACGATATAAAGTCGACAATTTTCCGTGGAACGGATGACGGCTTTGTCAATTGGAACATCAGAAATTTGAAACGGATCCCCGGTCTTGAAGACATATCGGCCAAATGGGTATAAGTACAAAATTAATTTGCCTTTCTCTTCGATGTTATTGGTAACATTTTTTTTTGTTATCTTTCTTGACGTTCCGATGAAATTTGTTCTGGTCACAAATCATAATAATTACGTCTTTAGCATCCCGGTCTAGCATGCAATTAATTTGTCGTCCTAGTATGGCCAGTAAACCGAGTGCAGGCCATCTGGCCTAAGGATATACAATTGATTTTCCCATCCACCTCAATAGTAACGTAAATTAGAGTTTTAACTGTGATTTTAATTTATTGATTTTGTAACTGGGCCGTGCAATTTTTGAAGTAGTTTCCTTGTTAAGTGTTATACGTACACAAAGCAATTAAAGTACCAGTAATAAATGATGAATTGGTGAATTTGAATTTTTATACTTCTAGAATCCCACCCAGTATAATACACCCTATGGCCTTTATATATCAGTCTTCGAATTGTTCAGTCAACGCTTCGTCTTGCCGGCGCTTGACGCAATATTATCTTCTGTCTCGGGCACAAACATGGCTTCCAGTCGGCCATATTGGAAGTAACTCAGGACACAATTTAGTCCTGGTTCATGACGTTCTGCACCAGCTCTTGATACTCTGAATTGTGAGCTGTGCGAACAATCACGGACTCTTACATAGCCGAATACAGTGAAAGTTCCCAAACTTCCAAATATATGTAATTCCTACAAAATGTCACCTATCTAGCCTATTATGTCCACCAGCCTATGGCCTTTGTGAATCTACCTTCAAATCATCTAGTCAATTAATGCTTCATCTTTCCCGCAACTCGCGCAAAGTGACGTGTCCTCTTGGAAACAAATATGAGCAGTCGGTCATATTGGAAGAAATCCAGGTTAAAAATGATTTGACCGGTATTTACCCTGTGCTGCATGATAAAGCTGCATGATCGGGTAAGAACTGAAGCTGTTATCGTGAGAGAAAGAAGGTGTTACTTCGCCGATGACTACGGCAATGCATACAGGAAAGTACGCTAGCACTATCTACTGTGTAGTGATGGGTATGAAATTATCACCTAACTTATTACGACCACCTACCTATGGCCTTCGTGAATCCATCTTTGAATCGTCCAGTCAGCGTTTCTTTTTTCTGGAAATGGTTGCCACTCGGCCATACTGGAAGTCATCTGGGTCAAAATTGCATCTGACCTGAACTTGACCTGCTACCAAATATGAAGTTGATCAAATAAATCTGAAACTGTTATTGAGACGTACCATCTCGAGAACAAACATGGCCACCACATGGTGGCCATTTCAAAATTATACCTGACCTGTACTTTAATGTGTATTTACGCTATATTGAATACACTTGGAAGTGATCCAGATGAAAGTTATGCCAGACCTTTATTTTGACGTGTACTAATACAAAGCTGATTGGATATAAACTGAAATAGATATACCAATGTACCATCTCAAGAACAAACATGGCCGCAACTTGGCTATCTCGGTCAAAATTACAGCAGACCTGTGCTTTGACATGTATTTACCCTGTACCATATACAAGCTGTTCGGATAAAAACTTAAGCAGTTATTAGCATTTGATCCACCAAGGTCACTCAAAAATGTCACCTACGTACGTGTAACTACACCTACTACGCCCACTGGCCGGCTTTCGTGAATCCAACTTTGAATCGTCCAGGGCATAAAAAACACTTATAAATCACTGTACTATTGTAAACTACCCGAGTTTATATGAATTGAAGCACAAGATATTATATCCTGGTTCCCCAAGAACAATCTTAAAAGGTACTAGGCATATTATTTTTTGTTGGCTTTGATGTAGCTGGATGGAGCTTAAGGTCGGATAAATGGTACGTTACTCTTGCCAGGTATATAAGCTTAAATTTTCAAAAGTACACACTCGAACTGTATTGTTCTATATTTATTTTTAGTTTGTTTTATCCAAATATAATTTTTATGTACAAAATATAATATAATAATCACTCAGATTGTTTATTTTAAGGATTTTACAATGCGGCCATCCGGGTCGGTGGGACATATATGTCTTATAGTTTAAAACTTGTCAAGCCTACTGTATCAAAGTGCACCCATCCTACTCTAAGAAACTAATTTTACGACGAAAAGTTAACTGTGGATACACAAATTATCCCAGGAATCAAAAACTCCTCTTGGGACACGTCCACCTCAGCTGGATAATGCAAACCCGTGACGAAGCATTGTAAACATTGACTTTAGCCTCCATATCTAAGATGTGCACAATTTCAGAGTTAGATAACAATACATTTCCAGTGCCATTTCCATATCTCAAATTGCTTCAAAATCAGGCTCAGTCTTTGTGACCAGTTCTTGCATCAATGAACCACATCAATTCTAGAAACTATTGATGGCTGTTGATAATGAGTATCATACTTGATATACCTGAACGCATCTCCAAACTTTGTGCAACTAACGACCAAAACAGCATTCTCTATGAGTGTGACAGACATAGCTGAGAAACTTTGCACTCATGTTTCATGTCCCTATAGCTGCAAGGGATGCAAAGGCTGGTGATTCAAAATACATTCATTGTATAAGATAAATAAATGCCAACACGAGGCACAACATTAACAGGGAAAGAGATAACCAAGAAGACATTTTAGTGGTTAGGGGGGGGGGGGAGATATGCATCTTATTATAATTTCTGAGATCGTGTAATGATTAAAAACGGTCGTATTAATGATAACTTAAAATTGTTTATTATGAAAAATACCAATTTTTAAGTTTAAAATAGTGTCAACATTATGTTGAGAATAAACAATATATTTGCCATAATTTGAATACAATGTTTTTTCCTTCAAAAACTACCTTTTCCCAAGAGCACCTGCAACATGTTTTCGTTCACTTGACAAAGAACTTCCCTTTAACTTTCCTGTACCAACTTCTTGACTTTCCCCTTCAAATCCCATTGTTACACTCTGCGTTAACTCTTTATCAGTTTGTTTATTTGGCAGGAGGGACTTACTTGATTGTCTTTTTTTAAAAATCAACATTTCCTCTGAGCTTGATTTTGGCATATTTATGTTACGATTACTATTACTTAAAGAATCATTTAGTTGGTTACTACGACGACCTGAACCAGCAGCACTGTTTTGAGGACTGGATGAATGGTAGCCACCTGGTGGCCGTTTTAAAGTTAACAATTGTTCCTTGGCTTCACTTAATGCTTCTGTCAGCTCAAATCTTTCCTCACATTCGCGACGGACAGTTTCTTGTAAAAATATGATCTGCAAAATAATTATCCACAACTGAGATAAAGGAAATAAATTTTAAAATAGCATGAAAGTTGCAGTAAACATAATGTCTCATAGTTTCAGATACTTAAAATATTTGGCAGAGTTGCAAAAACTACTTTGATGCATTTGAAAAAAACTAGAGATCCACAGTTTATAAAATTCATAACAAAGCTGGCAGTGAAATCTATGGAACAACATAATTAGTTCTACCAAGTATTCCTGCTTATAATATGTTTTATTTCTACTCGTAGTTTGTTATTGTAAAGCCCCATGAGATGTTTTGCACAACTGTAAATACAAAAATGTTCCTTTGAATAAAATAACTATGCTATCCACAGATTTTACCACTAGTGAGGTATGTTGCAAAATTAATGAAATTTGGATTGATAGTCTTTTAAAACATACCTCAATTGTTTTGGAACTCTGTGGTAACTTATAAAATAACAGATACAGTGTAGTATTATCTATTTATCAATATAATCACTTTTTTAACGTTAAGAAAAACAATATCTCCTCTGAAAGGACTCAACCAAAATAAAACTGAGCCAGTGGCCTAAAACGAATTTATAAATTATCCAACAAATTAAATTATGTAAAATTCCTGTTCAAAAAAGTTAATAACTGACTACTGTGAGAAACTACAAAAAAATTGACAACTATTTTTCAATTCAATCTGTGTAGATCACAAAGAGTTTAGTTTGCTTGAGCAAATATGCTGTTTGTCGGCTACACTATTGCTTATTCATTTAAAACAACAATAAGTTGATTATCATCCGCAGTTATGCCATTTTCTAAAACTTAAACTATAACCACTATAATTTCAAATATAATGCCACCCAGATATTGGCCAGAAATTCTCTTTTCAGGATAGAGGATTGATGGTCGACACGTCAAACCACCCGAAGAAGTGACTCTATGAAGCAATTTTACATCACAACAAATATTTTGTGAAATATGTTAAAGAAAATCACCTGATGGAGACACTGATCACTAACCCAAAGATTCCTAGCAAGGAGTATTTTGTGAATGAACACTGATGCAGTGATCTGTGCAATTCATTCACAAAACACTGCATTTTGGTTCAGGTTCAGGTTTGGTGGTTTTCCTGTGCATGTAAATAGTCTATTGTACTGACAGCTGCATACAATGGAAAAAGAAAAGCTTACTTCTTCCTTCAAATTTGTTACTTGATCTTCTAATTTTCTATTTTCTTCGTGAGACTCGGCTAATTCAAGTTCCTTGTGCTTCAGTTCACTTTTCAAGTGCACAACTTTTTCTTCATTTCCAGTATCTAATTTACCTGCAATGTCATCAGCTGTTGTAACATACAATAATCTGAACTTTGGCTGACATGTTCCTCATATAAACTAAACAAGTGAAAGAACTGATACTTAATTCAATGTATGACATTGAAAATCATAGTTTTGAACAAATCTGACAACTTTGAAACTGATTTAATCAGACAGGTAATAACAACAAAACTTATTTTAAAAATATTTTATGCCCTTCTAATTTGATCAGAAGATTTGGCAGGTTTAGATATAATTGTTATATAGTTATTACATATTTTCACCTAGCCTATTTTCTAAATCCCTAATTATCGCTTTCAAACTTTCTATTTCTTGTCTCAAACTTTCTTCCATTTCTTGTGCCCTTTTCTTTGCTTCTCGCAGTTGTCTCTTCAAATCTTCAACTTCCACTCTTAACTTACTACCTGCTCCATTCAATTGATCCTTTAGCTATAAAATTTTATTTAAAACATGTTCACATTCAACTTATCTTTAACCAACTTATTTTTTTTAGATATTTTACAACTCAAATAAAGAAACAAGAATTTTTTAACCAGAGAAAAACATTTCAGGACAATCATTCATTAGTAGCAATTATATTTAGTTACCATACTTTATGATTTCTTTTAGCAAAAAAATGTACATAGGAAATCAGGTAAATTTTTTTCCTGAACAGATTTAAACCAATATATAACTGTGTTTGGGCACAGTATAAACCTAAATCTGATTTATTGCAGATGAAAGTGTTCACTTCGTAACATTAAGACAAAGAGAAATACAATAATGTTGTTAACATTCTTATTGGAGTTTACATAGTCAGCCTAGATCAGTCTCTGTGAAAGGATTATATTTTGTGATCTGTCAGTAATACTAACCTTGGACTCAGCTTCTCGTGCTTCACTTTTATATTTATTTAACAATTCCTGATGTTTTTGCTTTTCAATTTGTAATTCCTACAAAATGTTGAGAGTGCAGTTGGCAAATAGACATTTCAAATTCAAAAATAAGAAAAAAAATACTTGACAAGGAAAAGATATTTTTGACGTTTATTGCAACATTTCACGGCCGTAACCACTTTTTACTTTCTTGTGCTTGTGCAACAGGATGGTATACACAAACTTGTTATCACAAAGTGGATGTGAAAATATAAAACATAATTAGATGCTATTATTAATGGCATTAGGGAATAAGCTTGAATAATGTAAGCAGCACAGCTCGCCCACAGTTTTCACCTAATATCTGTGATTTGTATTAAAAATGCTAGGTCATCTTACCATCGATATTCAAAATAACGTGAGAGTAATGCTCACAATAACACAGTCAAATTCACAATTCATGCCAATTTTCTTACCATAACAAAATTTTCCTTCAAGCTTTCTTCCAGAGCTTTCAATTCTGCTGAATGTTTTTTTCTTTCTTTTGTTAGCGCTGCTTCAAGCTGCAAAATAAATCAAATCTCATCAAGATACTCAGAAATACAAAGCATGAACTGACAGAATAGAATTAGTACAACGTTAGCTAAATACAATATCACCAAGTGTACATTTAAACTTCAAAATGCTATCAAATAAGGAATGAAACAAATTCTGTAAGGTTATCATGTCACCCCTTCACCAGTGCCTGAGATATTATATATTATATATAATATAGGTGAGATTTCATCAATCATGTAGAAAAATTAATTGTATAATAAAATTATGCTCAATTATTTTAAGAAAATACCTTTTCAGGCCATTTTTCAGCTTCATACATTTTATTTTTGAAACTTTCTCTCAGCTGTTCTATTCTATTTTGATGAGATGTAATCATAAGTTCTCTCTCTGCTTTTAGGGCGGCTAAGTCACCTTGAGCTTTCTGTAGAGTGAGTCTCATCTCTTGGGATTCACCTAGTAAGAAAGTAACATAATTATGTTTAATCACGTGTGAATCATATTGCAATCACAGTACATAAAGACTACACATTCAATAAACATGCAATATAGTTAGTCCAGGAACTTACCTCTAAAATTTTATTTCTAACATGAATGTAGCAAAAAACAAACATTTTCAACAAAACAGTGCTGATAGTCACATAATATTTGCCCTCATTGCAACAATAACTCTTGCTCATTGTCTGCGGTGTTTCTTTGGCACCAGAAATTCTATTTAAAGAAACATGAAAAATGGGTAGTGTGTATCAAAGCAATTCAAAATGAGATGCTTCAACAATGTAAGTATGAATATTTGCAGCTTTAATCATAGGTAATACAAATGCCTTGTTTTCAGTCTTACTATTTTCTATTTTTTGGAAACAAACAAAAACTTATACCGGTCATCCACAAACGATACTTACTGTGAGACATGGTAGCTTTTCTTCGCATTTCTTCATCTAACCGTTGCTGTTCAAGGAATTTCTTTTTCAGTTGTTGGCATTCTTTTTCAGTCATTTGTAACTCAGCAGATTTCTGTTTTAGTTCATGTTGCAGTTTGGCAATATTCTGATCTGAGACATGGTCCCTGTTCTTCATTTGTTGACTGAGATTTTCTAATTCTTGATTTTTAGCACTGAAATAAAAACAACAAATAAAACAGGGACAAAGTTTTCACAGAAATAAATTATATATAGCTGCCTAACTTTACAATTTTATAACTTGAAAGGATGCCCTCTCTTCAGATAAAATAAAATAGTATTAAACATCATTTAAAGATAACATAAACAGTAGAAGTATGTAATCTATGGCATATAATGGTAATATTATGGAATCTGTTATTGCATGCAGCAGACACTAAAGCTGCTTAAAAAAGCTACCTACCGCACTTGTTCTTTATACTGTTCTGACTCCATGTTAAGAGACCTGCTCTTTGAAGTAGCGGAATCCATCTGCGACTGCATATCTGCATAGAAATTAATAATCTATGTTTATTGTTAATTTTATGCATTAAATATAAAATATAACTTTGCACTAATAATCTTCAAAAAACTAACACACCCATATAAATAGTCATGTACATTTTCTGCAACTTAGAGTATATATAATTATTGCCAATTTCTATATATGCTTCATATTAGATGTCAAAATATTCTTTTTTTCATTAATATTTACAGATATAAAGTAAATTATGTTGTAGATAAGTATTAATCTACCTCCAGGTTTATCTCCTTAAAGAATTATCATAAGCCAGTATAGAGAGTCTAGATCTAGATCTACATTTTGACCTTTTCTATGAAAAATTCTTTGCAGAATGGGCAGATTGGACGCACTCACATACCAGAAAAATATGAACAAACTCTTACTTGATATTTCTTCTCTCAGACCCCGTATAATATTTTTCAAATCCAAAATTTGTTTTTCTGAAGACTTTAATTGTCCCAAATCCTTTTCTTGACTTTCTAAGCATGACTTCAACGATCTTGTTGTGACTTCAAGTGCTTCTTTTTCTTCTTCCATTTCATGAAGTTTAGATTGTAATACATTTGTTTCTGGAAATCAAAGTGACTTTCATAAATATAAGTTGCATGTTAGAATTAGTCTACTTTTAGTACTCAGTGTACGGTCACTGTGACCCACTTTGGCAATTCACAATGTAACTTGCAAAATACAATATAGAGTTGCTGTTTTGTAGAATTTAAGTTACCAGTATAATTAAATAACTGAGCATTAACAGACTTTTTGCATGCATGCACTATATATGGTAAGTGTCATGGATCCAATCCAACCCACAATTCTTTTAGTGAATGAGTAATCCCACAGTTCTCAGCACACTCATGTAATTCATTCACAAAACAAGGAATTGTGGGTTTAGTTGGCTCTGTGACAGTAATACAATCTAGCATGTGCAAAGGGTCAATATTCTTTATGATAGAATGTCATTTTGTTTTAACTCAAATACAAACCAGTTTTTTAACAAGAACTATACCTTGATCATGCCTGCACATGATTTCTTGCATGACGTTTCCCATGGTATTGCACTGCTCCTTCATAAGGTTTTCATTTTCTTTGACAACAGATCGCATATGATTCAGACCTTTTTGCTGCTGCTTTACTGTGTGCATGACACCTGGAAGACTTCTTTGTAAGGCCAACAGTTTGGAACTAAAAAAATGAAACTATATAATTACTATAGCTGACAGATTATATCGAATTTCAGAGAATAAATGTATTCTTAATTGCATGAATATGTGTTTACATATTGGATACTTGAACTTTCATGCATCAGTTATATAACTGAAGCCTCTTCTTGATTCACTACAGTCAAATATCACCTTTTTGGGTTGTGCACGTTTTTTTTTTTATGTATTACAATAGGTTAAACTTAAAGTACGAAATGTGTATAATTCAGATAAATAGATCATTACTATGCAATTGGTACATGTCACCATCAATCACAAACCCAAATGTTCCAACAATTCCACGTTTTACGAATGAACAAGCAGATATACATGAGGTCTCCATGCACTCACAAAATTCAAAGCACCTTCAGACATTTAGGTTCACAATTAGTGCCATCATCAAGTGCATACTTTTCTTAATAGTCACTGTTTACATATTGCTGTACATTTTTAAACATACGTTTTACTTACTTATTTTGTTCTCTATCATGCACAGCATCTGAGAGCATATCCTGAAGTTTTTTCTCACTTGCTTTTAATTGGTCTATTGCCTCATTTTTATGCTTTATTTCATTTTTGGCAGTGTTCAACCTATGTGCAAACAAAGGAGTGGCATAATAGGCTATGAGCCAAGGGGATTGGTCGGTACCATACAGATGGAGTAAGGCTCATTGTGATTTTTAGCAAGATATATGTCCCTAGATATGAAAAAAATG
>JAOXYB010059735.1:0-10805 GCA_028565635.1 Phoronis ovalis
TATAATTTCTTGGAAACTATTCAATATTCAAAGACGAAACATCATTTTTTTAATTTTAGGTTACTAATGGACAGACGCGTATGTATTTTTAAATTAAGATGATTTACTTTAATAATCTTTGAAGTTCCAACTTCTTTACATGCATTTAATAAATGTCGGTACCTGTTGGTTTTGACCAAATCTGTTTGAAATTATAATATTACGCAAGTACGGTTACGGTGAATTCTGGTATTTCGTAGATATTTATTTAGAATTTTTGTTAACTAATTGCGTGATGAATGGCTTACTTCTATGTCAATTCATGGTCATATGTACGAAGATTTGATAAATTTCTCTATTGTTCCTGTTGTTAAAGATAAAGCTGGAATGATTACAGTCTGAATAAATCCATGCCATCAGTTAGTTTTTCGTGTCTTCCCAACTATAACGTCTGGGCTTAACCATAGTCAGCACATAGCATCATGTTAGATGTTTCCGTATAGTAAGCACACAAACCTTGCTCAAGGCTAAGCTAGACTCTCGTCACCGTTAAATAAAAATTCGTGAAAAATCCGTATCACATTTTTTTCACACAAAATAAATGTTTTCTAAATTTTTAACATTCAAGCTATGTTGTCATAATGTCATTTTCAAACTATTGCATAAATTTCATGAAATTAGCGTTTAATGACATCCTATAAAATCATTATGTACATCCTACAGGCAAACCCAGAGATCAAAATTCGTGCCAGTAACTATATTTTTAGCAAGTAAACGATAATCCCTTAATTTGTTAAGAACCATTTTAAAATTGCATCAGGGATTCGGTTACATAATCAATTTAGCTTTCTTAGCAAATAAAAAAATTCCCTTTTTGAAACATTAATTAATAATTCAAAGATTATTCACAGTATTTACAATTTTGACTTAACAAATAAACGAGAGTATCGTTTACTTCTTAAAAACTTAGGTAACTCGAATTTAGATCCGTATGATTTTGCTGTAGGGCCGATGCACGTTATGATTTTTATAAGATGTCATAAAACGTTAATTAAATTTCATGCGCTGCACAAACAAGTCTATGGAATTAAGCTACGATTATAGCAGTCTGTACTTAGTATATATTTTCTTTCTCGTATCACAATCCTTTATGAAAACTGTGGTGAGCGAATAAAATAGGTGTTCGAAAATAGGATGTATGATAAGACTTATAAAAACACATACCTTTTTCTGAATTAGTTCTAAATTGCACCAGCAACCTATTTTTATCACAAACGGATACAAATGCTTATGCTTCACAAATATTTAACTATTTTAGCTACTTTCACGTGCCAAGTCGTCACAGGCTCTAATGATTTAACGATAACCAATACTCCAGTTGGTGTGTTTCAACGCATGTATATTGTTGGTCAAAGTGGTGTACCATGCGACGATAATGACAATAGTGATGGTTTAGAAATTACAGTGACAGGACTGACCAATTCTGGACCAATGTGTGGCATTACGGTAATATTTACATAGTTACTTATTAGATTTATTGTTGTTATTATCATAAGCCAGAATGACAGCGGGCGAGTTCTAGATATTAAGTTTTTGAAGCATGCAGATAATTAAATGAGATTTGTTTCAGAAAAAATATGCTGATTCTATGTTTACCGTTTCTTTCTGTACGCTACTATACATTCTAAAAAGAAATAATAAAACACCTAAGAACATGCTAAGTACATTAAGTTAATATTCTCAGCACGAACAGGTTTTATCTTACAGCTGACTGCTGCCCTTGGTACGCCAACAGCAGACATTCAGGTGTATCTTACACAATCAACAACTAATTTGCTTCAAGATGGTGACTACCTAATCAAGATAAATATGGCTGACTGTAATTTTGCTAACCCTAATGACGAAGCAACTCCAGTTTCAGCTACCGTTACTATGATTACAGAGTGAGTGCGCAAAACATTTCACTTTAAATCAGCAGATGGTCCCAGTATGATCATGATCATGACTTTTACTCTGTAAAGTGACTGTTCTTATTTCAGCTGAGATAGAAATGCGAGCCTAATAACGGCTCTTCCGTTGTACTATATATATATATATTTCGGTCTCCAATTATTGCATTAAGGTTATATTTTATTTATTTCTATTATGTGAATTAAACTTTATATGTTGCTTTCAGCGCACTTCTACCGGTAACCGCTACTGTCGTGAAAGAATTAGTGACATTGTCAGTTATCGATGCTGGGAGCAATATAGGGACCACGGTTTGTACAATGGGACAACCACACAAACTTTTGTTAAGCATGGGAACGACATCACGTAGTGAGATATTTACTTTTTCTTTACCTTTCGCTGTTATAGTAGTTTTTATTTTTTGTTTAGTTCAATAGTAATACCCGGGTCTTACGTTTAAGGGAGCGTCTTACATTTGATTCATCGTATTTTTGTGGATACAAAATCTTGGAAGGTACGATTTGTGAAAATGAATAGTCAATAATTGACTATAATCATTAATTAATTAATCATTCATTTATCACACGCTCTGCTTATATTATTTTCAGGATCGACCCTGTTTCAATTGAATTGCCCAATAACATTTATCAACCGAAAATTTTGACATTGGACCTTCATTTTCGTTTTGATGAACGATAGAAAAAACCTAATATATATATGCATATGTAAGACTCTAGTTCGTGTTCGGTCGCTAATTCGTGTCCTGTCGCTAATTCGTGTCCTGTCGCTAATTCGTGTCCTGTCTAATTCGTGTCCGTCGCGAGCCAATTCCCGCAGATTGCAGCGCTGTTTAGTGCCCATACTACGTCAGCCGCTAATTCATGTTCATCGCACGCCAATAGACTATTTGCATGCACTTGGTGGAGCCACCAGTCTCCGACTCAAACGATCCCAGCATGTCGCATTCTCTGAATGAACAATGACGTAGTTCTGCGTGCACTCACGCGATTCATTCACAAAACGCATTCTTCGCCAAAACCCAAAAAAATCTTATGTTCTTTGATCTAAGAAAATACCCTCGTTTTTGTGAGCACATCAATACATAAACAACTATTTATTAATATTTTTTATTTCGTTAAATTTCACCAGTTAAAGCTTTTCTAAAGTCAGATTTAAAAAAACAAGTTTTATGTATAACTAAAGGTTGCCGGTATTGAAAGGGTCTGAAAGGGTCTGACTGTGGCGCCCTCAAGTGCATGCAAATATTATATTCCCACAGATCGATTTCATTTGTCATGGCAAAAACACATTTGTGTCACCTAGTTCGGTAGTTACGGGAAGCATGAATATTATAGCATACTTGAATCTGTTTTACAATACAATGTATAATTTGAAACAAGTGCGAGTCTTTTATTTCTGTGAGATAACATTAAAACAGGTAACACTAAAAAAAACAACCAAACTAACAACTCAGCTTAAGACAGAGCACCGCAAGAATATAGTATTTTTGTCTACTGTTTGTTTTTTCGCTATTTTTTGTTTATTGTATAACTTTTAATTTTAAAGAAATGAAGCCTTATGAGTTTGTTTTTTAAACAAAGGAATTGCAGAATCAGCAAGTCAGACTTTATTTTAAGTTTTATGGTTGGAAACATACCTTTTTCCAGTGTCACAAATGTCCTTCACCATGCACGAATACCCGTTAATTAGTGTACTGCGGACTATATATATAGCATCTCAAAACTTTTCTGTTGCAGTAGGTTTCCGAGTTATGCTCTCTTCCAATAAAGTACTATAAATACTGGTTTGTGACAGTTACTCAAATTTTTCTGACGTCATCAGGCTTAGTCTGTTAGTGAATCGCTAAGGAATCACAGAATCCCGAAATCCGTAAGGTTCATTCATGCAACACGAAATGTTATACATACCCGGGATACATACACGAGCACTAATTTCACATTTAGTGACCTTTAAGCCAACTCAAGTACTTGCATGTATTTAGAGGAAAAGGGGGCAAACTTATTTTCCTACAGATGTGAAAGGGTCATATTTTATTTTCGTTTGGTGAGATTCATTGAATTTTATTTGGGAATGATCTTAGTTTGGTCCGTGAAATGTGATAAACCTTATATCTTTTTTCCGTGTTTTCCAGTTGCGATAAATTTGTTTATGCAATCAATATTATTATTTTTTACTTCTGTGCAATGAGATTGAATACTTTCCTGCCCCACCCCCTCCATTTCCGTCTCAGATACAGTATTTGTCGAATGAAAGTATGACAAATAATCCTCCATCGCAGATTCCTGGAGTATGCTGTAACCACTCTGAATGGCCGTTCAATATAATTATCTTAGCAATGTATACTGTGAAAGGTTATGTACAACCTGTTTATGAATAGTTATTATTGTTCAGGTGGGAAAGGGTCATTTATATAATAATTGTCGTGACTTGTGATTGGAGATGTTTAACACTTATGACTCATGAAAAGGCATTTTTTTCCCCTTTGAGCTTAGGTCATTACCCCCTATTTTCCTCCTCAATTTCCCGTCACAAAAGATATTTCTGACGTTATTTTACCGCATCACAAAACAGTGTTTTGTATATACGGGAGAGCATAACTCGGAAACCTACTGTAATATTGGTAATATTATACATAAACCATATGTAACCCAATTCTTACGAGGGCAATGCTTGTGTGAGTTAGTGGTCGTAGGAAATTTAAACTGTAAATCGAAAAAAGTTAATCTGGAATCGCGCCATTTTCCCAGAGCGTCACTGTTTACTGTTCGTGCTTGTTTCTTTCTTGGATAAATAGATACACTTCAATAAAGGCTAATTATAACATTAACTTAGTAGACCGTAAACAACCGCAACCGGAAATCAGAAAAGTTATTCATTTTCAAATCAATTATTTCGAAATTTCAGTATAACTAATAATTGAATTTAAAAATAACTGTTTGTAGCTAATGTTGTGACTGGTATTCATCCAGTATCATGTTCAGCCAAAATTACTGCTCAGTCTACCGGAAATGACGTGCTTTCTCTTTTGGATAGCAGGTATGTATACACATAATGATTACTATATAGAGACAAGTTTTAGAAACTTGTCTGACTTTTGAATCACGGCTTAGGGAAATATTTATGTACAGATGGCTTATAGTTGATTCCGGGGGCACTTACCGAAAATGGTGATATGATAGGTATGTGCGGCCCAGGGTAGGAAGCCCTGACCCTTTGGTAAATAATTGTCACCAAAAATATAGCCTGTCGAATATGAAAAAAACACACGAAAAATATACCCTGTTGTAAATAACTCTCTCGAAATGGATACCCTGTTATGGACTAGCCAAACTGAAAAAAGTAGGGTTTTTAATTTTTTTTCTGGAACAAAACGTAGTACAAAAATAAATAAGGTTTTTTGAAACAAGAAAGGTCTTTAAAAAAGACAGGCACTCGTAGTATTTTCAAATAGATATTCCAGGATTGCCTTAAATTGTAAAAACACCAAACATGCACGCTTAAACGCAAAGTTTGAACTACCTTCTATAAATTATATCTGGAAAACAGAATTATAATAATACCTGCTCAAGGTATACAGGGGAATCTAATTAGCACACTCCAATATACTATATAACGCAGTTAACAGATGGTATTTTGTCAACATAACTTTGGCAAGCACTGTACATGTTTAGGAATGAAACCAAATACACTTAATCACGTTTTCAGTGTTTACAAGACATGGACCTGTTTATAAATGTGGGTAACCACCTGTACTTGATGTAGAAATAATTGCCGTTAATGAGATAGTAATTGGAAAATGGAAGAGTTTATTGTACATGAAAGAAATGCAAAGGATAACACCCATTATTTGCAAATTAATTTATTTATAGGAACAATATCGGCATAAGCACTCTACGAGTGAAAAAAGGTGAAAACGCCAAAATATGAAGCTATCGCGTCCGTTAAACAAGCTTTCTATTTGGTCTGGCCTTAGACTCATTTTAAGCTGTTAACATGTTCAAACCTTACCAAATATGATATGTGAAGTGACATCATCTTATCAAATAAGGCATTTATTTTGACATGTGACTATAAAAACTATTTGTGAATGGACCACAGCATAAAGCTAAACACAGCAATAATATCACATAAAATGCCTTGATACGTAACAGTAACAATTATTATATAGATTAATGATTATTTCAGAGTCTCGTATTTTTTGCTTTAACACGTACTAATAATTTTAAGGATTAAATGATAAAAATAATAAAAACATATATGAGTGCATGCCAGCTCTGCCTGACTTATAAGACACTATAAAACAAATACAATACAGCACGTGTCATTGCTTGGTTGCATACACTGGCACTACTACAGTTATTATAGTCATAGGTCAATTGTCCAGCTCACCGCTACCATAAAGCTGCATACGAACTTTACGCAATCATCTGAGAAATTTAAGATATTCAAAAAACAATTAGTTAGCAAACGATATTTTATTATAAAAAATGTTGACCGAACTAAATGAAATTTGGTTTTTGAATGTTTGAATAAATTCAGGCCTGAATTTTATAATATTTTTGCAATTCCGTTTTTACTTCATAAAAATCCCTTATATATGAAATACTTGTTGGTATGGAATTTTTCTGATTTTTGCTGTTATCAGTCAACTTTTTACATTTCTTAGATATTCACAATGTGAATCATAAGCCACGTAATTGAGCTTAGTAATTTTTTACATTGTGTTCCCACTTGTCAACCTGGTACCATTGTAAAAATATTTGCATACAGTCTAAATAAGTTTTTACATTGGTATAATAAATATATATTATAATCTACACTACTTAAAAATTTTATTCCCAGCACAATATTTTTTACCTGTCACCCATATGACGTTTGGAAAAGCGATCGGAATTACTGTCATCTACAATAAATGACAAAACCATGTAAAGTTTTCATGCGTCGCCTGTGACATGCATTTATCTAAATAAATATTATATATACTTTAAGTTAACTTCTAATGTTATAAATGTTGCTGATGCAAAAGAAAATGATTTAATTACCTTTTTGGCATTAAATATAATGATATGCTGGTTCTTTCTACAAAAATCAGTGTTATTCTAGCGGACTAACATAAATAGTTTTCAGACCATAACTGTTTTCAAACATATGTTCTCAATTTGGGTTTTAGTTTGAAATCATTGTTCCACTTGTTATTTGCTTTTAACATTAATTTAGTATGTGCTATTTAATGATACACGGAGATTAATTCTTATTATATTATTTAAAAATATGAAGAGATTATAGCTATTTCCTCAAATAAACCTTTAATTTAAGATAATATTATTATTAATTATGAATCATAATATGATTGTTAGGTAAAACAACACAACTCATGTAATTTTTCTGGCATTGTTTGGCATCACAGTACCAAACAAGATTCAATCCATTTTTTGCATTTTGGCTACAAATTACTGGATGAAAAGAAATACTTATTGGCAATCAGATTACTGTCTGGATTGGCATAAGAACTGCAAGACAAAATGTATAATAAAAGAAATGAGTAAGCATTTTTGCTCATTTTTGGTATTTTTCGGCATGGCAGTGTTATTTCAACTTATTTATGGAATTAATGTTTCATGATAATGTCTATATTTTGCTAATTGTTTATAGCCGTCATTGACCTTACTATGACAATATTGTTAAAAATATGGCCAAAAATTGTTTACTCCTCAATTTTTGACAAAATGCACGTAAGAACCCCTGTTGCAGACCCTAGGGCAAAATCTTTGTTGGCAAAATATCAGTTTCTTTATCTAAGTAAGATAATAAGTGAAATTACAACCTTTAGTCTAAAAGGGTACATTAATTGATGTTTCAAATGTACTTAGGGACTTGAAATACAAAAAAAACCCACTGCTATTTGACTATAACTTTCTTTAATTTTCTTAATTAAATATTGCGATAGACATGTAAAAGTATACATTCTGCAAATATTAGACTTAACTGTTAATGAATCCAAAGGTAAAAGGTTGAAAATAATTGTCATGATCTGATAAACGTCCATTTTGAAAAAAAAAATGGTTTTTCAAATTTTAATTTTCAAAGAAAATTAGGTCAAAAACCCTTGCACATACAAAGCTGAAACTTAGCAAAAATCATCTTATACGTGGGTTTACAAAGTCTAAAGCTCAGGATTTTGCTGATTTTGATCAGACCCTTAAATTAAAAAATAACAACTTTTGAACAAAATAATTTTATTAATATAAATATGTATAGGTCATTCATGCAAAGTTTCAAATTTGTAGATGCAAGGTTTTTCATTTGACTTTCTTTTGAAAATTAAAATTCGAAAACACATTATTTTTACAAAAATGGCTTTTATCAGATCATATGATTGAATTCAAGTTTGTAAAGTTTAGAGCATTGATTTTTAAAACGTTTAGTGCTTTTACCTCCTTATTTTAATTAGTAAAACATAGGCTGAATATACATTCACATCTTTGTATCTAGAGGCCTTGCTATACTGGTTTGTAAAATTTAATTAACCCAGCTACAGATCCCAGGAGGCAAAATTGGTAACTGAAACCAAAATAATTCTAATACTGAATTTCATGTTTTTATCCAGTCAAAAAATGAAATCATGCCAAGGATGCTTAGCCACATGGCATCGGGCAAATTTGACCTATTGTGACCCTTGCATGTGTCCCTGTAATGGTACGGCATGAGATTTTAAATATTTCTCAGAATGTTCTTACGGTCTATTCCCACTACTCTGATAATCACTTTCTGTCTTGTGACTGAGTTGTCATATCAAATTTCCAGTTATATGTTGATATATGTGTTATTCAACTATTTGACTTTATGTGACCAGATGACCTTGAAAGATCAATGACATTCACCTTTATTTTATTTGAGGTCCCTATTAGAAGAGATTTAGCAAAAGTAACTGCTTGTAACACTCAGATGCCATAAAAAAATTGGGTCTGTACACATAAATGTGTTTTCAGTTCTCTTGATGTATACCTGTCAAACTTATTTCGTCCGAAGAATTATATTGTAATTGTTTTTCTTTTGCAGCTGCACAAGCAGTGCTGTCGGCATGACAGCTTCTGAGGGATTTACCCCAACTGGGACCAATTTTGATACCGCAATGACTAATTCATTCGATTGTTTTCGGTTTAATTCTGCTACTAGCGTTCTTTTTGAATGTACCATTCAATTTTGTACGACAACACTGGCTAACTCAAAATGTGCTGGGGTAAGCTGTTTTTCCGATTACCTTCCTAACAGAAATAAAGTACAACTAGATAGCCTTTTAGCAAAGGCAGGGTTGCTCATATTGGCCTTTCTGAACATTACATGACCTCTAAATTACATTTTAACATCATTTTTGAATTTTTCAGCAAATAATAGAAATTCACTGCTTCGGGATTTCTTGCCTTCCCAAAGCAGTGAATTTCTATTATTTGCTGAAAAGTTCAAAAATGATGTTAAAATGTCCTCCTTGACTTCTATGCTTTCTGAAAATGTTATGTAATTTTGAAAGTTTGAACTTTGACCTTTAGATGACCTTTTGACATCAATGTCAACTCCGGACTGTCATATGTCAAAATACAAGCCTACTGGAATAACACTATGACTTACAGTATGTTTCCTCTATAAAATAAATTTAAAAGATGCTAAAAAAAAATCACCTTTTAATACCTAAATATTCTAAAAGGTCATCAAAAGGACCTTTTTTATAACCTAATATCATCATTTTGGAATATTTCGAGCAATTCTAGAATTTTGACCTTTGACCTTTGACCTCTAAATGATCTTTTTGACGCCAAAGTCAGCAATGGCCTACCCTGGGGATGTCAAAGATCAAATATCAAGTCCTTAACTGCAACACACTTCGAGATATAGCTTAGCGAAAATTGGGTCATATGATCATTTTGAGGTCAAACGGGAAAAAAAAAATTAATTTCCAGAAATTTGATGAAAAATTCAAAAATGAAGTTAAAAAGTCATTTATCTTAGCTGACTTTGAGGTCCAAAAAGTCATTCAGAGGTCAAACAATCAAAATTTCATGAAACTTTAAACAAGAGGTAAATGTCATCCAGAGGTCTTTGGACATTCATGGGTTCAGGAAAATCCAATATAGGTCTGGATATCCAACTATTTCTACGTGTGCAACCTGGCCTTTGCTAAAAGGCACTTCTAGTTTTACATAATGACACACATGATATCCAGCCACCTCAATGGTAACACAATGGCCCTACTCTACGCGCAACATTCTATTTAGTCAAAAATAAAGATAGCCATGCCACTCCCGAATTTTAGTGCATGGTAACATGCGTAATATGGTAGCTTTGAAATAATCCCTTTAATTTTTGACAAAAATAACATATTTTAATTATAACTTCTTTCATTTTCTGCAACAATTACATTCACTTTCAAGAAATAATGTCCAAATGGCCGCCCAGGTGGAGGAATGGCAAAAATGCTCATTAATGCAATCAACTAGCTATATTCAACACCAGAGATGAAGGCCGTTATTCGTTATATCTGATGTCAGGTCTAGGGGTATAAAACCTTCCTGCATATGTTACCATTGTTTGATTATATTTTACATGAATTTTCCTAATAGTTTTCCTAGGAGTGATTTCATTTACTTATAAATGAAACATTAAATATACTTTTATATTACAGGATACATGTGCCAGTGCTACTGCTAATCAGCCTTTACGCAGAAAGAGGGCTGTTACTGAAAACTCAACTGATAGTGTGACCGCATCTATTACCATACTTGTCGGAGAATCTGGCTGTAAGTATTTCATATACAATATTTTCATTATATCTATATATAGATAATCGAATTATGTATATA
>JAOXYB010059757.1:0-10804 GCA_028565635.1 Phoronis ovalis
CCGATGGCTTAGCTAGCCATCGGATGGTTAACGACATGCTAACCGATGGCTATCTTAGCCTGCAAGTTTCCTAAGGGTTAGTATTATCAAAATCATACAATGATTTGAACTTTACTTTCATGTACACATGTGGGACATATAAATATGATATAAACTTACATGTAAACATTATGTGAGACATGTAAAAATAATATAAACATACCTGTTTTTTAGCAACTTTTGTTATTGATTTCAGTAATATATTTGCTGTCATGTTGGAATCGTGACGGTACTGATTTATATCTATATATGTCATAAAGCTTCTATCTCCATGGTTGATCACGCCAGTCACATGTGTGGCAAGTAAATCAGTGGGATTCATGGCCTACAATGAACGTTACAAAATACTCCAGTTAATATCCTTGAAAACACTAAAATATTAACAACAACATGTTAAGATACACTGAGATTCACTGAAATTCATGCAGTGTACTTTCATAAATGGTTAAAATACTCCAGTTACTATATTCTTGAAAATGGATATTAAAATGGGAGCAACAAGAGGTTAAAATTTCATGGAAATTCTTGTAAAGAATATACTTTTACCTTTGACTTGGGTCCAGTTACATGAGGGACATTTGTTTTTGCTAAAAAAAAAGCACAAAATAAATAAATACAATGCACAATTTTATGTCATTATATACTTAAGATGCAATACAATAGGCAAACCATTAGTAATGTTTGTAATCTTGACCAAATCTAAATATCTGGCAGCTTTCTTGCAATGTAATGTAAGACTAAATAGCATTCACTAGAAATGGTATCTGACAAATGAATATGTAGAATAACAATTAAATATAATAAAAATAAATACCTTGATCCATGCCATCTATAATCAAACTTAGGTAATGTGATGGCCAACGTTTAGCAGCATCTCTTTTCCTATAATAATATTTCCTCTCCATCCTTCAAACAAAAAATCATGTTATAATGAATTTATATACAGAGAAACATAATTGCAGTTGGCTGAATAACCTTATGCTGTATCTACTTCATGTTTTACTATGATAGAATCAATTTTGTGTATAATTTAATACTATTCTTTGGTCTATAATACCAATAAAGAAGTCTATGACAGGTAAATAAGATGTTTATAAATTTTGCACACTTATTTTTTTAATAGCTCCGAAAAAGGAAAAGAATATATGACAGGAATGTCTACTGACTGTAAACTCATCTAAGAAATATGGCAAGCAATTATAAATTAGAATAATTTTGAGAGGTGTACAAAGTTTTAGAACTATCCACTGTGTACAACCCACAACAGCACTTTCAATAAAATGAGACCACATGCCAAAATCAAAATTTATTCAGTTGCAAATATCATATACCAACACTATTGAAAAAGTAGTTTTTTGGAAAGACAATATTTTTAAAAATCTTGCATGCTTCTTCCTCGACCAGCTAACTATAAACCATCTATTTTGGGGAAAATTTGTTTTATGAAAACAGTCAGGTTTTTTAAATTTGCTCTGTTAAGAACTAAGAATGCTTGTGTCAGGATTAAGTCAAACAGAATTAAATTCCTAATATTGTCCAACGAAGGAGGGTGCTTATCGTTTTAAAAGCCTATAACTTTTTATGTAGGTATCCCATGGTTTAATACTTACATCTGTCTAGAGTTGTGTTCTTCCAGCAGGTTTCTAATCCTCTGTCTCTTTGCAGGATTCCTTGTTTGTTCAAGTTGTCTTGTTAAACTGACACATTTGGTGCACTTTGTAAATGAATTAGTCTGCAAAAAAATCGCAGAAATAATGTATTTTGTAGAAGGATATTCTGCGCTTCTAAGAGATCTTAATCCACTTAAAATCTCTAGATACAGGTGTATATATATTCAACCTATGTTTCAGTAATTAAAATGAAGACATAGACGCATAAAACATATATTTTAAAAGTACATACTTTCAACTTTATAACATCTGAGGTTAAATAGTTTGATTTCGAGCTTTTTGGAAAACAAATGAGTTTTTCAAATTTTAAACTAACTTGAAACTTTGCACAAATAAATTATATGTGTATATCTACAAAACTATTTCTTAGATTTTTAAAGTGTTGCTTTATTCAAAAGCTATGAATTATTGTAAGTTTAATAAAAATTGCAAAAGCCTGACTTGTAAACTTTTAAGCAGAGCAAACGTTTAAAACTTTGAGACAAGATTTCTAGACTTGTATATGAAGATAATTTTTGTCAAGTTTCAGATTTGTAGGTGTAGTTCTTGACCTATTTTTTTTTGAAAATTAAAATTAGGAAAACACAACTTTTTCCTGCAATGGACATGCACTTATCAGATCACAAGGATTTCTTTCAAGTTTTTTCCTTTTGATTCATTAACATTCAAGCATAGCCGGTGCAAAAATGTTTACTTTGTCTATATCTTCATTTAATTATGAAAATTAATAAAGAATGTTATAGTCAAATAACAGTGTATCTCGAGTTTTAAACATATTCAAAATAACAAGCTACAATTTTATAGTGAAAATTGATTCTTAAATAATGTAACATATAGAAAGCTACCTTTTTAATTTTTACATGGCTGTAATTAGTCTTCCACATTAAGTAAAATGATGACTTTTCAAGCGTTGGTTCGAATTGACTGGCTAACTCTTGTTTGTATTTCTTATAAATGTGAAACTTTCTTGTTTTGTAGGGTAATTTAATTTCTTCCTTTGACCCATTTGGAATTCTATCACCATAATATGTAGCATATTCTTCAAACCACTCCATAGCACCCAAATAACTTGCTCTGTGGTTTTTTTTCTTTTGCCATCCTGGAGCACACATTCCTTCCTTGTGTTTTTTTACTGCTGTATAAAATGTGTTTTTATTTATTCTGTAAGCTGCCATGAATGAATTTGAACAAAGTTTGATGCCTCCTTCAGAAATAAAATACAAATTGGCTCCTTTTTTCTGCGCCTCAGAAATTTTATCATAAAGTAACATAGCTCTGTTGCTCTTTGTCAGAGTCCAGTATTGGTATCTACACTTCTTTATGAACTCAAAATCATTTCTAAAATTCAAGTAGCAATGCTTTTTACAACATTTCACCATATGCTGTGCTTTCAGGATGGATGTCCTTGTGGTGGCTTTTTCAAACATTTTTGAGACTTTTTCATGTTTACTTGGCAACTGATAATTTGATGGATTTACCAGAGCAAAGTCTTCTGCATTTTCACCTATGGTGTTATCATGACTAGAATCGGAATCAGTAAACTCTGTTGACAACTCTGTAATGCCTGTTTGTGACATTTCAGATTCTTGGGCATGTGGTATTATAAATGAATCGTCCAATTCATCCTCTTCATCAAACTCATACACATCACATTTCTGCTTATTCGGTGTGCTGTGAGTGAACTCTGTACGAGACTCTGCACTATATCCTGAGCCTATTTCAGTAATGTTTGCATGTGACTTATCCTCATAAGTTAGTGAAGCTCCTAAAGCATCCGTTTCTGATGAATTTGTAATGTATACAGAGTCCCCAAGACTATCATTTTCAATTTCTTGTTCAGAAAGTGATACTCCTAAATCATCAGTGGTCGAGATATGTGAATCAGAATAACAATTATCTTGCTTATTATTTCTTGTTGCATTTTCCTCCTGTGAAAAGATCAGTTTATAGCCTATAATAATGTGTAAGTTCTGCACATTTTAAAAAATTTAAATGTTACTCATAGACTTTTGACCAGAAAATGGTAAAAATATACATTTTTGCAAAGGTTATACTTTTATGTTGATGAATTCAAAGGAAACAAGTTTAAAATAATTATCACTATCTCATAAGCATCAATTTTGGATAAAGATTGTGTTTTTCAAATTTTAAGTTTCAAAAACATGTAAGTCAGAAATCCTTACACCTACAAACTTGGCAAATATTATCTTTATATATAGATCTATTGTATCTCAAATTTTTAACATTTTGCTACCTTACATTTTCAAACTTGAAGGTCTGCATTTTATTGATTTTGATCTGACCCTTAAATTAAATTTAACTTAAAGAAAAAAATATAACTTTTGAACAAAGCTAAACTTTAAAAATCTGAGACATATTTTGTAAATATAAACGTATAACTCATTTATGAAAAGTTTCAAGTTTATAGATGTAGGGATTTTTGACTTTTATTTTTTTTTTGAAAATCGAAATTTGTGATTTTGGCAAAGTACTAACAGTGTTTTTTCTACACATGCATGCTGTGTGATACAAAAATTTTAATTACTGTTTCAAACATTTAGAAATCAATGAGAAATGAGTACTGGGGCAATTAATAACATCACAATAAGGGTTAGGAATTTCTGGACACTATATATTTCTTCAGCAGCTGTGTAAAGCCAAGACAATATTCCACAGAGGAAGTGGTGTGTTTCTAGCTGTTATGTAATATGTAATACATTGAACAGATTATAAATCAAGATTACTATCAGATAACACACACTATTTATAACCTGTAAAATATGCTATAAATGCTTTAGACCTAGTTTTTGATACATTTAGCCTTAATATACAAATACTATTTTATAATGTTTTGTTTTTTTTAAAAACATGATATTTATAAGATTAAAATGCTTGTTAATCTGTTTCAGTGAGAACATCTTAAAGATTCACTGGTTGTGCAAGGGGGGATTTTTTCTGGTCAGTTCTTAAACTTTTAATACTTCAGGAAAAAATATATTTAGACTGAGATAACAAAACTAAAAAACAACAGTTAGAAGCACAATACATTCATATCTCCCAAATGATGTTACCCAATGCATTTTTGAAATTCGCTGTCAGAAACTAGGATATATAAAACATTGTAGATAAAGTATTGGCAATGGTTTAACATCATGATCAAAGGCTAAGCGATTTTAACACTTACCATGGTGGCTGCAGTAATATCCCATTCATCTAATCTTAAACCCTATAAACACACCAACCTCGGTTTCGTAGTAAATCTCAGAGTTTGTCAACATCGTGAACAACCATAACAATGCATTTTATTTGAGTTTTTAGATGTTTCACTGGCGATTTTTTTATTGTTTCTGCCGGAAATATATGTTGGATACATACAGGATAAAACGTAAGTATTTATTTTTTAAATTGGGCATTACGACATGTCATTTTAACAAAGTTTTATTGCAAGGTTTTGTTTGGAAATATGGCATTGGAACTGAATGCAGGATCCCGGAGGTTTTTTTTACCACAGGATGTGTCGCCCAACCCAATCCAAACCAAAATTTTAGCTTGTGGTAACAAACCCAATCCAATTTTTTGAAATATATAGGTAGCAATCCAAATTTTTATAATATTTGAGTAACAGTCCATATTTATGCAAACTGACTGATACAAATGAAATTCTAAGATCTATTATTTGCTGTAAACAATGGGTACCAATCCACATTTTTCTATTTTTATGGTAGCAATCAAAAAAAACAGTAAAAATTATACAACAGAAATCCATAATTTTCAACTGGGCCTCACACCCTCACCAAAAATAACTAGAGTACACCCCCCATATGCAGTTTGCGTGAAAACGTAGAATTATATATCCTAATTTGAAATTGCAAAATTCGAAGTCTTAGAAAAAAGCAAAAGCATTTTACATTTAAATACAAGATCAAGATAATTTAGTTATTTAACATAGTGCTATTAACCTGTTGCATATTAATTGTCTGTTAATGAAACTTGTTTCAAATTAAAATACATCTTTAGAAGACAGTTGGTCCTTACTTTTATAGATTCAAAAAAAACACTAAAAATCAAGAAATAGTTCTGGTACTTTTTGATATACTATTTTCAATTCTGCCTAAAGTCTATCTATACATGTATTTTACACAGTAAATATTTCAACTGATTTTTAATCTTCTGACTTAAACAGTTAGGAAAAACTAACATTCCTACCTGTATATCTTGTTCCATTGTCTTCAGATAGAACAAGCCACTTGCAGCTTTCACTGTATTTAACCTGTGGAAAGAAAATACCTAATTAAGATATATATGTATGATAAATAACAGGTCAAGTTCATTATGTAAAATGGGAGTAAACAAAATTAGTCACAACTAAATTATAATTTATTTGATTTTTAAACTGTGCTAGCAGAAAATGGTATATATTCACATAAATTAAAAATTAGAGAAAATAATATTAGAAATGTTATCTGTATAATTGATGTAATGCTGACATTTTTACAATTCTATTTACCTGTCTTTGGACTCTCCCAGCTGTTGTTACAACTCAGTATAAAGCAAATCCAAATTCTGTCAAATTCACTTTGAAATCAAAGTTTGGTCAAAATGGATGATCAAACATGGTGGTTGCAAAAGAAAAGTTGTGGAAGAGTTTTTCTTGTGTATGATGAGAGTCTGATCAATAGCCATGTGGACAAAATAAGTCCAGGAGCAAAACAAGGCTATGTTCAAGTAAGTTCTTTAATACTTTAATATAGTTTTCATAATCTGGGTAAAGAAAATAATATTATCAATGTATTCTTACTATTTAATTACTAATATTGACATAGCATAGATGTCTTACTTCACACATATGTTGTTCACCTTTATAGGTACAAATGCATACCAAGAAATCAATGGCTCTCCCTCTCCGCAAATTTGATGTGAATAAAAATGAACTCTGTACAGCTTTCAAACATAAATTACATTCAAGAACATTATTCATCCATCAATGGGAAGTTGAATGTACTGCTAGTAAGTGTTAATTTGTTTAAAGTAATGTATAATTATGCACATATTTAATTGTTAAATGTTACTATATTAAAAGGTATAATATATCTTGGGTTTATAGTCCCAATATACAGTATAGCATGTACTTTTTGAGTATGCAATGTATTAATTTATAGGTCAGGATTTTGGTGGGAAATAATATAATGTTTTTTTTTTAGCAAGTTTAGTATAAAAATGTGATCTACTATGCCGGAGCGCTGTTACTGGCGATTTCATCCCTTGGAATATAATGCTATTGTTTTCATGATCAACTTGTGAACATTTTCAATGAGTTTCTATACTTTTAAAACAGTATACTGAGTTAACTGTTCTTATGCTCCAGGAAACGTAAACAATTCTGATCAACAAAATGCAGCTCATAGCTCCACCTCATTCAGTCTGTCAAGTGCAGCTGAATCAACTAGTATAATCGAAGATCTGACTTCAGCATCCTCTAGCATAGTTGATGACCAGGCTGGGGACCAAATAGCTATAGCAGAAACCAGTTTAGTTGACGACAGGACTGAGGACCTGACTTCTTCAGAATCAGTAACTACTAGTGAAAAAGCACAGACTGCAAAGGTAACATTATGTTTTTGTGGCAAAATTTTCAACTGAACATGAATTTAGAATGCCCAGTAAATGCAAACAGTAGTTTACAATAGTATATAAGAGCAATGACAAAGACTAAATGTCTGCAGGTTTAATAACATAATCCCCTGTTGTTTATATAACAAGTTAACTAGGCTTTTATCAAAGTTAATTAGTTTCCAGAGTTGTAATTTCTTTTGTTGACTACCTTTGTTCAAGCATCCTTTTAGTTTGTCTGATGTCTATAACATGATAAAAGCAGAGAATAAAATTTGTTTGTAGAAACACTTAAATTTATGTTTAAAACATAATAAAAGTCTACATGAAAAACTAAAGGGAAGACTATAACTACAGGATGTTTAGCATATTTTGACCAATTAATTAAAACCAGGCCACATCAAAAGGGAGGATTAAAAGTAACATGCACATTGACAATAGAAAAAGAGATGTATGCCAAAGCAATATTTATTTTCAAATTAGTTATTATTTGATTGTTTGGTATGAATATTACCTTTAAATTGCTGATTTCACTGGGACAGCTAGTATACAGTTAGATTTGCCAAATGGAATTTAAAAATTGATGAAAATTTAATTTGAGTTTTACTGATTGAATAGTGTTTTTATCAAATAACTAAGACACATCATTTTGTGTAAAATTTTTGAAAATCGAACTTTTACAGTACACTTAATACTGATTAGTAAATGTAGATCTTCCACATAATGGTATAATTATTGTAAGCAAAGTAACAAAATCTTATTAATTTATACTCACTGATGCACCAAGAACATCACATCATAGCTAGAGAAATCCTCCAAACTGTTGTTTTCTCAATGGTGCAGTATGATATTATATCTCGTAACGTAGAATGCACTATTTATTTTAAAACTGAATTTAGCAATAAAATGAAATGGATCATTTTACTGTTTACTTTTATTCAGAGACCCAGGAAAATTTTAATATTTATGTTTGTCCATAAACAGTGCTTTAAGTGATATATTATATACATGTTCTTTTCCTTTTTTGTAACACTTTGAATGCAGGATTTTGAATTAATTGCTTATTTTAGTTTTTAAACTAGATCTAGTACCTGTGTCACCAGATGATACCAGCGGAAAAGTGCATTGTTTTTAACTGCAACATTTTAAAATCATAACCAGGCAAACCTAGCAAATTTTAAAGATAGAAGGTATTCTCAAACAGCAGAATTATCTTTAAGATATCAAACAAATGTACTGTAAAAGCTGAATTTATTGCCAAATTGTTTACTTTTAATTAGTATGATATAAAGGCTAACTGAGAGGCAAGCTGAGATAACAAGTCTGTTATCTGCAACATTACATAATGGGGCGATAGCTATACAGACATGTTCAAAGTAGTAATGGAACTTTGCAAACAATGCAGAATAAATTTAAATTAATTGTTTGTCACTTCTGTGAAACAAGTTTAGAACCGAAAAATGTATCCATTTGACTTCTTGCTAGTTTAAAATAAATGTTGTGAGATCTGAGAATAAAAAAGCAGTTTTATTCAGAGTATCAAGGTAATAAGAATTTTGAAACATCATGTTTAAAAATTTGCAAAATTTTGATCAAAAAAAAAAAATTAAAAACAGGAGATATATTGTTTTGCATGAAGATTATTTGTGAAATATTTCAGCCTTGTACTTTGCAAGTTATTTGACTTATACTCATTTGAACTTTCTGATAATGAAAACTGAAACTTTTAGCCGAAAACAGTAGCTGTGCAGATCACAAGATATTATAAGAAAAAAATAAATCATATCATTATTGGGTTTAATGTATAATTCTGTTAAGTTATGTATACTTTAATTGTATTTCATTCTCTTCATGTGATACCAATCTGAATATTAGGAGCTGAATAATACTCACAATTATAAAATTGTTATGTTCAATTAAATAAACTTTTTTATACAGACTATGTTTAAAATCTTAATATAGTATGAAAATGTACTTTTGACAAAGAACACATTCTGAATTACATGTATTATTGTATTAACATGCACTGGTTGTATCATTACCATGTGCAAATCAAATTATCTCATTTATTGTTAAAATAGCTTAATGACAAGGTATCTTGTTACATGATTAACATTATATCAACAAAAGATGTTGTAATAATATGTACTATGGCAGGCTTATAAAAACCCTCTGTATTCTGGTGCAGTGATTATAATGCTTTTTCAATATTTTGTTTTAGACTTCTAAAAAAGATGAGATAGACAGAGCACAGAAAACAAGCAAATCATCAAGTTTTTTGTTATGTAAGTATACTATTTAGAAAAGTTATAGAGTTCACCTGATTTAATAAAGCATCAACTTGTTTGACTTTACATTAATTATATCTACACATATGTTTTTTGTTTACATTAATTATCAACATATTTTTATCATCAAGTCCACAAAAGTATTAAAAGAGTGCAATCCTACCCATACACAGAATGGGTCCGTTTTCCACGAGCTATTTTCCATTCAACTTTCTGTTACTGCCCTTTAATTGCTGTTACTTCCAGTTTTTTGTGATCACTGCACCTTCTTATAATTAAGGAATTGTAATTAATTAGGAATTTTGCATCAAACTTCTTCTTTTGGCTGAATTATGGGCCTTGGACAAGGTGCCTTAATGTGTGTTATGCTTAATTCCTATACTTTGAAATTATTTTCCCATTTCTTCATTTGTCAGATATGTAGCTTTGCCTTTCCCTAAACAGTTTTCTTTTTTACCATTCATGATTTCAAATGTTTAATAATAAATAAAATGAAGTGCAAGCATTATTCCCTTTGTTTCCTAATGTAAAGATAAGGGGAAGTACTAACAAAGACTATCTGGCAAATTTAGAAGAAACCTGTGAAAGTGTACCATTTCAATTTTCTAGTCACTATCTGATTTTATAATAAAACATTGAATGAGATACAGCTCATTCAATGCAAGTATGCATCGGACTATGAAATAGTGACAAAAATGTAATTTTTTTTTTTAAAAACAAAGAATAAATAACTGCTGATCCTTAGTTTTTTGCTTTTATAGAATAACCTATATAAAAATGTTGAAATTAATTACTTTTTCGAAATGATTAACTGAACATATTTTTCAGATGAATGTGTAGATGTTCATGTAACTAACCTGATGCAGCCAGCAGAGTGCAAAAGGGTGAGGGAACTCGACTACACTCATGTGGAACAAATTAAGAAATCTATAAAAACCAAGCCTGATGCCCAGTATACCATGCTTTTGGGAAATTTAACATCAGCTGTACCACATAACAGCACCGATTTAAGTATATCAAATATGGGCTCTGTTGAGGTGATTGGTGGGAATCACACTCACCAAGCTTACAAGGAGTTGATACAGGAAAAAAGCATATCTGTAGCTTGTCTCAAAGTAAAACTATATCACAATTTGCCTGTTGATGAGGCATTAAAATTGGGAGTGTTGCATAATGATGTGGCAGGTTGCAGGAAGT
>JAOXYB010059768.1:0-10801 GCA_028565635.1 Phoronis ovalis
TGCATGATCCCTCTAAGCAGCCTCTGAAAGACTTAAAGATAAGGCTCAAAAAAGGGCAATCTATTGACTATTGTATAGGGATTGAACATTTTCAATTAACCATTAAAGTCCTGGGACGTAAGTGAAGTTTTATTTGACCGGACAAGTAAGTAAGTAAAACGTCCGGCAGAACAATGTTCTCGTGAGATTTCTCTAATAATTGAGGTGAATCCTGGGACAAGTGACAGTGGGACAACGACAATTCTGCTAGATCGGGGGAACTGACAATATGTGTAGCTTTTATTTAGAATTATAACATGTTTGAAAGCATTGTATTAATATAAAGATTTACTACATTGTGACTACGTATTCCGTTACATATTTCAATAAAAATATAAATTAGAATTTACCGATTTTAGGTTAAACGAGACGAATTCCAAATTTTAAGGCGGTAGACTTAAGTTTTATAAGTATGGCTATGCCTTATATAGTAGTTATATAGTATGGAAGTATTGATGCCAAGGTTTCTTAGTACAACATATATTTAGGAAGGAAGATGGGTGAAATAAAGCCTACCTGAGCAAATAACGGGACAAACAATCAAAAGATTTCCCTACCTTCTAACAATCTAACAACAGCTCCCGGGAAACAGCTGTGACACCTCTGGCACGTTACGTTTCCTGTGTTTGGTTGGTGATTCTCGTTTACAATCGAGATTTCGCGTGATTGCTCTCAGTTAGACTGGTTCCCTGTCCTCCCGCTAGATGTCTCTGATAAGGCGGGATCCCGCCTTATCAGAGACATCTAGCGGGAGGACAGGGAACCAGTCTAGCTCTCAGTATATTCAGACACATCTAGCGGGAGGACAGTTTTGCTTAGTCGTACAATAGTGACGCCTAGTAAGCAAAAGCGTCGGTCAAAGAGCAAGTTTCCTAATATTAATTTCAATACAGTGCAGTATGTACTTTTTTTAATACTCGCACACGGCGTAATTCATAATACGCATCAAGCACCATAACTCCACAAAAAGCTGTCTGATTCTGGTTTTGTATCGTTAGTTTGGACCGGGCTTGGAATAATTATTTATTATTTTGATTACTGTGATACGCTTTGCTGCAAATAAAAAATATCCCAACTAAAAATGCTTTCTTTATTGGTTTAACCCGTCGTTTGCTATCATGCATTCCATTAATATTGTGGACGGAAGACACTTATTTTTAGAGGGTAATTACCGGAAAGTCACATTTTGAAGAGATTAACATCTTATAAAGAGAATCAAATTTATTAAAAACTTTGATGTATCTTTCTAAATCAACGGTTTAAGTATAAGCTCGGGCGCTAATTATAATTATACTTTGGAAAAAAGCCAAGTTCACTTGACTGGTATACACATTAATGTGTAAGGAAGTAAATTCACAAGATTCATATTGGGTTTATAAGAAACAAAAATTTATTGTAATAATGAAACAAAGGCTGTTATATGGCACAATTAAATAAAAAGAACATAAGCTCAGATTAATCATGGACAAGAAATGAGATCAACACAAAAATGTTCAAATATTGTTTGCAAAAATGTTTAAAGTGCAGAATAAGTTCTTTTGTATAAACTCATGTCATCACTAAACACTAACGTATAATAAACCCAGTAAGTAAATTTATTTATTAAGCATACTGATTACATTTAGTGAGAAATTTGAGTAAGTTTTTAAAACATTTTCAGACACATTTCTGGTATGATTGAGGCTTTAAGCAGCTTTAAAATTTGTCACATTTCTTAACAGTGTATTTAGTGCTTACAAAACTTTTGCTTGTACGAATTTGACAACTAAAGAACACTTTAAAAAGCTATCAAATGTCATTTTTCAAACTTCAGCAGACGACAAAGATAACATTTCACAGTCAAGATTAAAATTAAACAGTTCATATCATAAAATAAACAATTATATGTATTTAAAATAAATTTCAACGATATTTATGAACAATTTTAAGCATCCTATAGGCCTATTAATTAAAATAGATTATCATTCGAATTTTAAAGATATAGGTCATTGCCAAGTTTTTCTTTGAAGTATATGTGATAGATTACGAATGATATATTTCGCTCCGAAGACTTTTGACAGTTACATGGATACATTATCAGTGCATAAAGCGCATCTTTATTATGCTTTATTTATCACTGCACAACACAACAAGCTAACCTTACCTGACAAAGACAATAACAAAAAACGAACACAAACCTTAACAAAATCAAAGCCTCGAGTATATAATGTTTATAAACGTATTGAAACTGTTATACAATACAGGAACGGAGTGACTTCTTTTTTTAATAGAATAACCTAGCAAATGCAAGATTTTGCCACAATTTCTTACAAAAGCGGCAAAATTGTCTTTCGTACTATGTATGAAAACCAGATAACATATCGACTGTACAGTGACAATAGTCACTTTAATTTTTAATATATGTCTAGTTCATGTTGATAAGAAAGGATTTCGCATTCGTTTAGTCACCATATATATTTTCATTCGTCCCCAGTTATTTTAGAATCGCCCTTACTCTTCATGTTTTCGTTAATATCCTTTGTGCCTGTAGTCTTATTCTCGCCTCTTTTCTTGCTCTTAGATATTTTCACATCTCGCAAGTGTTGTAAAATCGCTGCGACGTCTCGATCACAAACAGCTTTAGGAGGCTGAATCATTTTCAAATGATTTAAACCAATTTCTTGAAGTTTTGTACATTCTGTCAAATCAACTGGTAAAGACACGATTTTGTTACCAGAAATATCAAACTCTTTCAGCTCCTTCAGTTTACTAATATCTTTCGGAATTTTTGCAAGCTGGCAGTCAGTGAATTTCAGAATGCGTAGATCGACCAACAAAAATACACATGCAGGGATTTCTTCGAATCTATTCATAGACGCTTCCAAAACGCGTAACTTTTTCAAATTACCTAAATTTAGTGGCAACTCGCGCAGATTGTTTCCAAATAGCCAAAGTTCTAACAAATTAGTTAAATTTCCAATCCGATCAGGGAGTTTGCGTAGCTGGTTTCCACCAACAAAAAGTTTCTCTAAATTTATTAGATCCCCTATAGACTCAGCAATTTTATTAATTTGGTTTCCATTCAAAGACAAACAGACCAAATTTTGTAACTTTCCAATATCAGATTGCACAGAAGTAATTGCATTGTCAGGTAAAAGTAGCTGTCGCAAGCTTTCCAACTCAAAAACACAATCTGGGATTCGATACAACTTATTATGCCCGACATCTAAAACTTCCAATTTTTTAAGTTTATCAAAACTATCCGGAATCCAAGTAAGATCATTTCCATTAAGATCCAATTCTTTGAGATCTAGTAATTCACCCATCTCGGCGGGTAAATCGTTAATTTTAGGTATGTTCACATCTGGAAATTTTGATAAATTCAACCTTCTGAGTAATTTTAGTTGACAAATATCTACCGGAACACGACTTATTGCATTATCGGATAAATCCAAAATGTGAATGTCATCTAGTTCAAAGATTGTGTACGGAATGCCTGATAAATTTTCATCTTGTAAATTTAAAAATTTCTCTCCAGCACTATTTAGCATGATTTTATCTCTCAGTTGTTCCAGCGAGCAATCCATTTTAGTCAACGGCAAATCTATCCCCGGGAGATCTGTATATAGGTACCTGTTTACACAAGCGTTTAAAATATCTCTTAGTTTAGTGTCTTCAAATGTCTTGTGTTGTGTAAATTACAAAACGTGTCATGGTGACATTTCAAAAAAGGTTTACAAATTGTGTTTTAGTAATGTTTCGGATATGAACGCACCTTCGTAGTTTTACAATGTTTCCTGAAGGCAGCTAAATGTTGCACACATATCAAATTGTCTATAAATTTAAAATATTTTATCTGCTGTCTGGTATCTTCAATGAGTATCTGAGGACGACTGTTATTACACCTTTATGCACAGATACGCAACTCTTTTGGCTTGCCTCATTAGACACTAATATAACAAGATTGCAATCTAATTTACTGTTGTTTAGTCATTAACTAGTAATAAAAGCCAATGTTTCGTCATCCAGGTAACTGGTAGCAGGTACTCAAATGCGATGTCTCGATATTTTACTCCATGTTGTCAGCGCGTTATCACGAATTTACTTTTTCACAAATGTATCTGAAAATATATACCAATACATAAAGGTAAAAAACTATATATAGAAACTCTAAACAAAAAAGCATTGCCAGCGAGATTTCTGTATAAATCTAATATGATTAGTGTGACCGTCATGAAAACAACCAAATATTTGAAATATTTTTTTGTTGTATTTAATTATTTTTATTACAGATAGCAAAAGGGTACTTATAGGGATGTATAGTTACCTGGCGACAGTGTTGATGCTAAATGTGTCAAATTACACCGAGTTACCTATGACCGGGCATGAAAATTTTCTTGGAATTAATGTAGAAAAATTTCGGCCAAATAATCTCCTCTGCTCTTAAGCTTTTACTCTTTCAAAAATCTCTAGTAATGTAAATTTAAAATTAGAAATGTCTCGGTTATGCCTTTTAGCAAATCAATACAGGTGTCCAGTGCAGTTGTGGAATATTTTTCTTTTTACAGGAAGTTATCGTTTATACCAAGCGTGCCCTTATTTTCTGAAGTATTCATTTTCTAACCTTATCCTCGTGAACTTGTAGTAGTATATCATATATAACTGTATTAGTACAACATCTCTTGGAGTCTTTGCTATGTCATGATTATAGCACACACGAGATAGTAGGCATTCGCGGATATTCATTCAAATGGATTACTGTGGACTAAGTTATCTTTATAGTTTTGACTTACAGGTAGATTTGCCAATCCGTCGTACAAGTTGGCATGTAACGCGCGGCATATAACTAGAATTTCAAAAATTAGCTATAAGGATATCGAGCTTTCCAAAAAGGGGAAGTTTTGATATGAGAAGCCTAGACGGATTATGCTTCATCACGATTAAAGGGATAATGGGAATAATAATATAATGATCGGTTAAAGTTTTTAGGGATATTAAACAGATCTAGGTGTTTTTTTATATACGACTATTATTTCGCTAGTCAGTCAGTGTATCATTCTTAGCTATCTTATGTAATCAATAACAGCTTAATTAATTGCTAAGTTTATGTAATTGATTAGCGTCGCATGAATCGTTCAAATAAGATCAATTACGATTCAAGTACGTAATTAATAATATTAAAAATAATCTTTAACATACATACGCCCAAGCATAGGTATATGAGCTGGAAGGTAGGATCATGTGACGCGATTTCGTGAAATGATCAGAAAATTAAAATATCAAAATAAATTGCTCCATCTCTTGTTTGATTTGGTGCTGCAATTATCTGATTTTAAATACATATGTCTATGATCTTTACTACTGCACACTTGTCTTTAGTTGTTCTCGTGCTGTAGAGAAAAAAACCTGTATTGCCCTTTATCTATCTATCTAAATGTTTTAGTATTAAAATTTTAACTTAATTTTTTGGTATATTATTATGTTTTATAAAGGATCCATAGCAATCTCGGGATGCCCAAACAAAAATATAGAGTTTTGTAGTGTTAACACGAAAATGAACCATTGGCTCAGGAGATAACTAAACCTACATGTTTAATAACAGATTGTAGAAAATAAAATTACCTTTTCTGTATTAATAAAATGTCCTTTTGATTTGCATCGACATAATATAACCAATGCTGTAAGTGATCACAAGAATTTATCAAATATGACATCTGATCTCATACCTGATCGACAGACGCAAGTACCAACGTCAAATCAAACAGTTGGAATGTATACCCAACTTATGCTAAAAAGTTATCATATATGTAAATATATTTTGTCTCACAGCTCGGTATACAAATATCGTGTATTGTGAAAAATAACAAATAACTAGATAGAAGGTGATAGTGATATCGACGATTTCGCTCGGGGGATCTCTAGTCTCTTGTTTTTAAAGACTACACCTCGTTATTACCTGGGATCACAGTCGCATACAATTTGTTTTTTTAGTTATAAAGTTGATAGTATGTTAAGTTTATTGTTTAGTATGCAATTATTTTTTTAGTAAAACGTTATCCATTTTATTCTGATAAATGTGGATTTCGTTTGATTTGATCTGCTTTGATATCAGTGTCTTTACTCTGTAGTCTTAACCCTTCACCCCCGGAATTAGGTGTATGTGCTTAATACACCCAATGCATTTACAAAATCAACATTAATCGCGAAAGAACAACAAACTATTCACAAATCATTATGATATATAGAAATAACACGTTTACAATGCGTTGAACAACACATTTACCATACGCATGTTATCGATTATGGGTAAACAAGACTGAATAAAAAAACTTGCTTTTGTCTATCCTTAGGGCTGCTTGCGTGCCATTTATGGAAAAAATAACAAACACGATTCAGTAGTTAATCTTGTCCAAATACACATGCCAATAGCTAGAAAGTTTAATTTCCGTACAGTTCAATAAAATATTGACGAATGAAATATTTCAGATTACTAAATGTCCCCATACATCGCTATTAAGTATATAGCTTTATGTAATCAATCCACTTTCGTATGTTCAGCCTCTTAATACTTTATATAAACACTTGAAACAGAGATACCGTATGAAAGAAGATTAATGACTTCATCAAATGCTGGGTAAAAGTCGAACAATATGTACATCATGGGGACCAGTCATGTATACAACTCCTGATTTGTAATACTAGTTAATCCCCTGAAAATTAAAGTTACTCAGCATACATCTGAAATAATTCTGGTTTCTTATACAACTGCACGTATCAAAAAAGTCCTGGGAAAATGGTATTGTTTGTTCAGAATAGTTATGTATCTCCAGAGGAATCTCCAGTATGTTGTAACCGTTATTATTTCACTGTTTTTATTAATCTCATTATTTCTTTTGCATTTTAGTTGGTCTTTTTATATAATACTCAATCTTCACAGTCATATTATTAGTCTACGCATTGATTACCTGTATGATCCATATCTATCATTACACAATGTCTTCTTTGTTATCTCTACATTTCTAATTTTGTAAAACGTCCATGAATAACTTTCTTAATATTTAAGTACCATGTAAATATCATCATGTATTTTTTTCCACCTCCACATTAATAAATTATTTACGAAAATACCACACCTATTGGTATGCGTCTCTTAATAGTGTATCTCCATCTTTTGACTATTTTGGAAGAAAAATTTAGACTTGTACAGTTAATGCTGGACTTGTTGCGGAAAAACAAGTTTAAAAATTGTTATGCTTTAAAATCAGATGTCCAAATTCAAAAGTTCACAAAACAAATATGTAAAATTGCTGTAGCAGCCAAAAGAAAATGTCATTATACTGCCTCTGGTCGAGTTTTGATAAATATATAAGCGCAAGAGGGACGCCCTACCATTCTAAATATAGAATATTAATGTTACATTCAGTGTGAAAGTCAGGGTGAAATCCGAGTGGAATGAGTGATCTTATTTTTCAAATTTCGCTGCCATCTGATGTTCAAGCAAATTGGAATGGGTATAGAATTGTCTTCCTTGGCCGACACAAGAATAGTGTGCACACTATTGTCTTCCACCAGATGGCACTCGTCCTCCTGTCACAAACAAAAGCGCTACCTGACGTAAGACTAATGGGCGCACCAAAATCCAATATAGAATTAAAATTTGAGTTACAGTGAAAAAACAAAGCACACAAGTAGCATCTAAAACAGTAATTTGACATATATTGGTGAAGAGTCTATCTTCATAGGTTCATGTTGTATTATTGCTGTTTTTGCAAAGATTATTTGGGTATCTGGCTAACAACACGTAATTTGATTGGCTGGTAATTCGCGCCATATTTTGCCTGAACCTGCTTGCAGAAGAGTTGTTAGAAAAAGAAATTAACCCAATATTTAGAAAATTTTAACTTAGTAGAAGATTGGAATTGGACATTATTATGTGGGGCAACCAGGGAGGTAATGTATCTCGTTCTCATTAAATATGATAATAAGCAGGAGTTTGTAATTTCGGATTTTGAAGCTCATAACGTCTTTACTTTTTTACTTTTAGTCTGACTTTGTAAGTTTGTGCTATTAAAATCTTTTATCAATTTTATAGAACGCATACTACCCTAGTACCAACGTACAATTACATGGAGTATACACATTCTTCTATAAGTCTTTTATTTACTGGATTCATTTCGCAGGTAGTCCTGGCGGCTTCATGACCCTACTACCGTACTAAGGTAGTACTACTACTAGTAGTAGTACTTTAGTGAATTAGTCCCCACTTTTATACCGGTTTATAGAAGGGCCATGAAGCCAGGAGCAACTTGGCGCAACTCTTAAGGAGTCGTATAAGTAGTTGTGTGAAAGAAGTGTCGAATAGTTGAAAGTACTACATAATCACTCTTAAATGTTTATAAAATTAGCAATTTTTGCAAAAAAAAATACCTTGAAAGTATAATGAACAAAGCACATTTTTGACTAACTTTGCATAACTAACGCTTGAATTTAAATATGAGACATAGCTTTGATATATAAATAGTTTTTCACCTACATTTAATTTAGTCCTAGCTTCATGACCCTACTATCGCTTGCCTGCGGCGAAGCCGTAGGGTCATAGCCCAGATAGTGTTAAAACCGGTAGAAATTAGCCTCTTGCAAAATACTCGCTGTTTGTAAAAAATTTCAATAAACTCAAGCAAAAATTGCTGTGTTATATGTCTATGATACTCCTTCTTAAGTTATCTGTCACTTGAAGCTTGATTAATACTCCTGAACCCTCAAGGTCTGCAAGATGTCAACAAGATGGAAATTTTGCGTTAGTCTCAGTGGTAATGAATTGTTATGCTAAAAGTCACCTGGAGGAGTATTAATCAAGCTTCAAGTGACAGATAAACCAAGAAGGAGTATCATAGACCAACAAGACAACAATTTTTGTTTGAATTTCCTGAATTTCTGTGACACACGGTGAATGTTTTTGCAAGAGGCTAACTTCTACTGGTTTTAACACTATCTGGGCTATGACCCTACGGCTTCGTCGCAGGCAAGTGATAGTTGGGTCATGATGCTAGGACTACATTTAATTGTACTTAACTAAATTATGTCGGATCCTTAATTTCTACTAACCTTGGTTTCGTGAATTTTTATTAATAAAAATGGGGATGACAGACATGTGAAAATCCATGCAACGGTAGTGCTCTCTGCTTTACCTACTCTATGCCACCTTAATGTTTCTAACATTATCTTTTAGGATTTGGCGAAACTTCTGGTGGATTTAACTCCCCTGGAGGGGGTGGATTCATGTCCTCGCAAGGAGGAGATGAACGTAAGGTAATGTATATTCTAGATTTTTAAGAAGATAATTTTATTGTGATTTAGTATGAAACTGTCGCAGTTTGTTTTTCCATTGAAATAATATTGTTAGTATAAAGCAAAATTTGATGTCAACTTTATTGTAGTGCACAAGGTGAGTCTTAGTAGAAAAAAATCTTTGAAATACTACACATAATGGGCCATGACCTTACATCTGTAGTAGCTTCATGTGATTTGTGCTCAAATTTTGTGTCATAAACATATTTTCAGTGCATAAATCTTTTAAAACTGGGGACGCTTTATTTCCAGTCTCGTACAAGAACACAGAGTTTAATTCCTGTTAATCTGGCTCAAGTAGTAACAGCTGAATCACAAGGTGACAAGTTTCACATACATGGTGTTGAGGTTAATCAGGTATGCTTCTGTATACTATCTGCTGGATTTCTAGCTATGCAATCAATGTACTTCATAAAGTTTAGAAAAATTTGTAAATATATATTTTTAGTTTCACTTTATTGCGGCATCTTTTTATGTTCTGTTCTTATTTACTTAATGTTTTCTATGTTATTCTGGAACTGAGAGAATATTTATAATGGAGATTGAAATATTCTTTTCACATTTCGCTCATGAATTATTTATAAATGAGAACCCCAAATACAGTATTAAGTTGTACCATGGTTGCTAAGATGCTCTTTTAGTTTGGGCACAAAGGTTTGATTAATTAACCCTGAACATGTGTAGGTTTCCTATACACTGTCAGTAGCTGTGGCCAAATACTGTAGCTGTAACCTGTGTTCTAATGAATGACTAAGTAAGGGTTTAGCGCTAACTGTATGCATAGGTGACAAGTCTCCTATTGAGATCTATAGCCTCTTGTTTTTAGATTGTTTTATGCTGTTGCCTTCAACAGTAAATTATCAGGCAAAAATTTCCACCGAGGCATCAGATATTTTTGCCAGCCTGACAAGTATTTATATAGATTCTATAATAGAATTATTGGTTCTAATGTAGCAGACTATAATAAAACATCTGCCTTGACTATGAATTTCAAGTAATTCAGTTCTACACTCAATTTGTTTGCATTTATTTTAATGATTTTTTTATCTTCTGTCAGATTTGCACTGTTGGAAAAGTGCGTTCTGCAAATGAAGCCCAGACGCGTCATGAATACGAATTAGAAGATCGAACAGGAGTGGTCGTAGAAGTCAGACAGTTTGTAGATAATGATGTGAGTTTGTACTGAATTTTATTTACTGCTTTGCAGACATCCAAGTATGTTTGTTCCAGTATATTAGTGGTACATACTCTGATAAGCAAGTCATCCATTAATGCTTGTGTAAAATAGTAAAATATAAGAAATTGTTTTATATTTTTTGGTGGTCATAAATGACTTTTCTTCAGAGTATGTATGTATGTATATATATATATATAGATAGATAGATAGATAGATAGATAGATAGATAGATAGATAGATAGATAGATAGATAGATAG
>JAOXYB010059779.1:0-10800 GCA_028565635.1 Phoronis ovalis
TTTTAAGCGGCATGCTTCTCGCTACTTTTTGGGAGTGTCCCTTAGTAAAGTTCATGTTACGCAAGTGCTAAACAAAAGATTCTTTACATGGATGGTGTACTTCTCAATTGATATGCAAATTACCACTGTTTTCCTTTAGTGTTGATTTCCCATGTAAAGCGACATCTGGCGAGATACTTGTTTTCTATGTTGATTTTATGTCCAAGGTTTTAAAACATTTTTCATAAAAAAATCAGCATTTGAAAAATTCAAAATACCACATTGTACATTAGGTGGTGTCGCCGTTTTCACTTTTATTCAGGTGCCTTGAAGGAAATTATGTTTTTCCCAGTTTTTGCGGAATTTTGATTATTTATGCATGAGATGAACAGTAGTTCTCATTTCCAATTTATTATAACATGGTATGGTTGGGTTGATTTATTATGCACTGCTCAAGCTAATGGGATATTATAAACCCAAGGAGGTATTAACTTCAATGTAAAATTGATTATAATAAGTGAAAAATATGTCAAATATGAATTAGATCCAAAACTGAATTTTAGTTTAAACATGAGAGACTGTATAGTCTTCACCGTGATAGGAAGCCGATAAGTTCTGCTATTGTTAAAGTACGATTCAGTTTGAACTAATTTTATGTTTTAACAGGTTTATAGACATAGCGTTCATCACTGCACTGTGTTTAGTAAACGTTTATACTGTGCTCTGTAACAGCTTATCTGTAGAAGTTTAGAGTTATCTTACACTTTCAGGTTCGCATTCCTACACCTTTGAACACTAGTGGTGTACAGGTTATCTGTATGAAAGGCAAAGCCAGGTACAAAGCAAGTGAAAATGCCATCGTTTGGAAGTAAGTTGGTTGTAAAGATAATTTTCTGATGAGCTTGTTTTCAATAGCAGATCCAGGTAACTCCTTATTTTGAAGCAGCAGCATTAAATTTTTGAGGGATGAAAATATAACCAAAAGAACCACCCATCAAGTTTGACTATCATTCATGTATACTCAACATGGCAAGGTTCTACTCTGAGATGTGTAGGATAATGGTTGTCAACAGACAAGATCAGCTTCACCCTGGCCTTTATGTGCTGTTAATAGCTGTTATCAGCTAAGCTAAGAATAATTCACAGTATTACCCAGCTGCAGATGCAATATTTCCCTTCACACATTTACTTGATTTTATAGAATTAAAAGAATGGGTGGTATGAAGGAATGTCAACTAAGTGCTGAAATTGACATTCTTAGCACCAGCGATAAGAAGAAATGGACAAGGCCTCCTATTAGCATGAATTTTGAGGTATACAATGTTTAAATTAACCTTTCTTTGGTTCCTGTTTCTTATATTGCAACCAAACATTATGCCTCCTACATATATCTTTAGAATTGTTGTTTGAAAATAATTCAAGCATGTAATACTGCAATTTGCTGTTACAAATTCATTTTATATTCCTTAGTTTATAAAACTTCTGGCTACTTGTAAAATGAACTACTTGATAAAGCTTCTCAGCCTGCGTTAAATTTAACCCCCCTTGTTTTAAGGCTTTGGTTTTATAGCCATTAAATCTGACAGACAAATGTGATCAAGTGATCTGTTAGCATAGCAGACAGCAGGATTTGTTTTGTTCCTTTCTAGTACTTTTGAGCAGGGTTTTAACGAGTTCTTCTTTTACAGGTTCCGTTTGCCCCCTCTGGTTTCAAGGTGCGTTATCTGAAAGTATTTGAATCTAAGCTGAATTATAGTGATCATGATGTCATTAAGTGGGTGAGGTACATCGGCAAGAGTGGTCTGTATGAAACACGTTGTTAGAAAAAATTAAGTAGGATAAACAAACTTGTCTTGATGTAGACTTTGTACTATATTGATATTATGGTGGTTATTGACAAAAACTAGTAGACTGAAAGACCACAATGGAAAAAAGTGTACTGTATACAGAAAAGCTATCCAAATATCACAAAAATGTATTCTTATGTTGTAAAGTGTAAATTAAAGTTTGTAGTTATTAAAACCATATACAAATGACATAAATATTTTAGTGAATTAGATATGTGTATGAAATTCAATCTTTGTTTTGATTTATAAACTTGAAGTCTTTAAAGTGCAAAGCCAAACACTAACATGACCTTACCTCTACCTCTAGATGTATCAATTCAAAATTGCTTGATTTGTTTTCAAATTAAAGGTTGTTTAGTGGGTACTATGACATTGCTATGAGAGAAGCATGATACACACAGAACAACCTACTGAAATAATGAACAAATCATGCAAGCTTGATAATTCTTTTTAGACATGATTTCAATATGTTACATCTAGAAATATAATTGTTGTCATGCTAGTGCATGGCTTTGCACTTTAATTTTATGTAAGTTATGCTATTAAACCATTTTACAGCCATTCGTATAAAACCGAAGGCTCTCTTGAAATAATGTATTAACATGAGTCATAGATTTCATAATTTTGTTGTTCTAAACAACTTCAAGATCCAACTGGCTGTATGTAGATTGTTTGAGCTTTATATGTGAATTTTTAGTCTGTTTCATAAGTGAAATTAAACGATTAGCCAGCTAGCACTGCCTGTGAAATGTCTGGAATTAATAGTGGTTTAGTTGTTTCATTAGTAATGTATGTAGCTGAAATTGCTCTGATTCTGCTAGCTTTTTGTGTGCAATATGTGCACCTGTACTGTACTGTCTTGTCCTGTAAAACTGATGTGTCATTAATACAGCTGATGTATAATGAAGCATGTCACTACTGTTGTATTTTCCTTACATGTCATTAGTGTAATATAGTTATCATACATACAAAACAGTTGATTTACCTAAAATTTGTTAAGTGCAACATATATTACACTTGACTACTAAGAGTTCTTGGATATGGGAAAGAATGACAAGCATTTGGTTTAAACATCAACCAATACAAAGTATTATGTGCAACATATTTGTGCCTGAGGCTACAAAACTTTGTTGAGCCGTGCGCGTAGAATGGCCATTCTAAAGCTGTCATCAATTTTATAGATTACTCCTATTCTCACAGTGTTCACCATACCATCCCTTAAAACATTTGCAAATATACAAATCTTTGTCTGAATCAGTGTAATGCATAAGTGACACTATGCCATTGTTATGAACAGAAGGGAGAATACATCGACCATGAGCACTGCACATTTCTCTGCTACATGTTTCCATAAAATTTGTCACATTTTTCACCAAAGGTCCAAGAGTTTCATCTACATATTCTTTTATTAGTGAACACCTATCTCTTGATTCAACATTTTTTCCAAGTTCCCATAAAACTACACCATTAAGTCCCATATCGGCAGATTGTTTGATTGTGTTCAACAAATCATCCTGCAAAAAAGGCAATATTTGTGAAAGATATACATCAAGTTTCATAAGAGTGCCAGGTACAGGAAATGATTGAATGTGCTTATGTTATTTATGTCGTAAAAAAGCATCAATAATGGATGAGTTTCCCTGGGCTGGTAATCATTGGCAAAACATTACTTTAATTAGACGTAGAAGTAAAATACTGAATGTTGATTGGTTAAAACTGCTTTAGGGTGTTTACACCATGTGGTCAGAACTTACATATGAATAGGTTTGAACGTCTTTATCTCTATAGATAAAGCGAGAATATGCAAATACTGGTTTATCGTCTGCTAGTCTTAACGCTTCTTTTATTTGAGCAGTAACAAACTGGTGGTTTTCCTCTGTAGTTAGGCTTGTGGACAAGTAAATAGATGGAAATAAGGCTGTACTGGTGTTAAAAAGCCATTTAAGCCTAAAACATATAAATAGTAGAAAGCAATCATGTCTATGCAGTTGCACATTGTGAAGCTATGATTTCTTTAAGCAATTGCAGAGAAGACCTTTATAGTGAAAATGTATCTACATTGATTCATTCAATGATAAGCTCTATAAACAACTGGGATGCAGTTTTGTTACTACGTTATATTTTATTTGATTTTACACTATTTGCTTTTATGACAGGCGTACACTACTGGTTACAAAGTAAATGATAAGCTTATCCAAATTACCTGTCATTTTCTTGCATAACTTTATTTGTGCATTGATGATTTCGCGTTTTCTCGTTGTAACAATTTGGAAAACCATAGAATCCCCATTTACCATCTGGTCGTAGGTTGATTGATAAAAGTAATGTTTTATTCATGTACTGCCTAAAAATGTATACAAAATAAATTAATATAAAGCTAACATTCTATTGTAATTTGAAATACGAACTTTTTTATCACATTTTTGGAAAAATGCTGATATTCATCTGTAAAGGAAGGCTAAGGTTGGTTTCTTCATTTGTATAAAAATGAGCATGATAATACAATTTCCATTTTGGTTATAGAAAGTAACTGTTTGAAACATATAATTAATTGAGAAAATTATAAATTTTTATTCTAACCAAGCAGATTGCTCAAACCCCTTCTTTGCATGGATCTTGACTTCTGAACTGTTATACTCAGGATGATGTTTCCGAACCAAATCTTCCGACTTTTCTTGATAAATTTTCTTGCTGTCAAAATTTCTTTCCCATATTGGTCGCCATGCTTCCCAGTCAATTACACCTATGCCTTCAAAATTTACATTTGGGATATTACTCTGGATATCATTCTTTGCCTTATGCAAATGTGCATCAAAGGATGTATTCTGCAAGTTGAAAGTTAAAAGAGATGATGAATGAATGTAATATATACCATGTAATCACCTTTCTACAGAGTTCACTTTAATTTTTTTCCAAATTCTGGAACTTCCCTTAGTTGAGTTTCTGGCATATTTTTATTATAATTTAACATCTACTATTAATTTATTGTCAGTCCTGTTAAAATGACAAATCGAGCTAATAATAAAGCCAGAATGAATGAGGCGGTTGCCCACGAATATAAAAAGTTACTGCAAAAACAAATAGGAGCCTGATGGCGTCATTCCTGTAGAATGTGGTACGCATAATTGTTCAAAAAATTTGCAGGAAAGGCACAGAAAAAATTGGTTTTGAATAAAATGCCATCAGGACAATCTGATACAAGGACATCCTTGTCAGCAAAAAATAGGGGTATACATTCGATGAACGACAGTCGAAATTAACATTTTTCACCTGCTACTTGAATTTCGTCTTCGCATGATTGTACAGCATTGTACTGTTAGAATTACAGACAGTTCTGCTCTTTAATAGGTCAGTATTATTATAATTTCTCAGCACTTCATCATACAATTATAATTAGTATACTTAATAAAGATGATTCATTACCAGTTGCATTTACTTCCTTCCTTGGTTTCTTTGGAAATTTAAAAGGGTGTTTTTCTCACATCCTTGTTTTCTTGTAAAATGGGGTACTAAAATTCAGGAAAATATCCTTGATTACAGAAAAAAGTTGACTTGTTATGACTTCGCCTTTCTCTATTGAGTGATGCCATTGGGACTAGGACTTACCTGTGGAATGCCCCCATTCACTTCAGTTCCATTTTTGTCAATCTTTGGGTAATAACCTATTTTATCATCATAAAGTAATGTAACTGTATCTCCAATAAATTCATGGTTTTTATTAACAATAAGATTATATGATGTTACATTTATAAAAACACCATACTTTTCGCAGTTCTCTGTATGTATATTCCAAATTGCCTGAAATGGTAAAGCATCATGACCTGGTGATGATTTATGAAGAAATGTTGTCCTTTCATTGTTTAGAATTCCAAGGCTGTACAACCAACTTGTTACTAAATGCCATATAGCTTGTAGACATTTCATTATATTCCCTGTTTGCTATGCAAATCTTTCATTTGTAAACTTCATTTCCCTCAATATTTTCTTTAAAAATTTGATGCACATGCACAACACAGTGCAAATACATTTAGATACGAGACAATCATACAAGCCATATATACTAGGTAAATGTGACTTCTCAAATTTCAGCACTGATAACTTTTGACACAATGACCCCAATTCTGAATAATACCTTCTAGTAGAAAATAGACAAGAGATATCAGCTTCATACAAAGTTCAAAAATTTATTTACATCCCAATATGATTAATATCAAATATACAGTATTCCCATTTCCACTAGATAAATGACACGATAGTTTATTAGCAAATTCAGCATGCTGCCATCTTTGTAAAACTACATAGTGCTACAATCAAGGTAATCAGTGGTATTTTAATTGTCTTCCCTTATGCAACAGTTAACTTGCACAAATTCTATACATGGTTTTTGTCAAATAAGTAAATTTTTACAATATTTCACAAGAATTGCATAAGTGGATAAAAATTTTTTTTTTTTGCTATAAATTTAGTTTTTTCTTTTGTGTGACCCTAGATACACAAAACTACACCATTGTTAACATTTTTAGCTGAGACAATGACCTAATGGGCTTATTTCTTATTTCTTGACTTTCCTAATTAAAAGTTATTGATAAGTAATCGTACCAATATGTTTATGTTTACAAAAATTTCCTAAATGAATTTTTAGATGTCTAAAGTTGATTATGCAAATCTCACAAATATAATATATCCACTGCCTTCGATTCATAACTTTTATTCCCAATTTTTTTTACTTTCCAGTTGGTACCAATTTCTTAAGTCGAATGCATTTCCATAACCAATCAGCTGACACACAGGTGACATCAGAAGCTATTGACTTTCCCTATAAAAATACAACGCAACATTAATGGTTGACTTCTTGTATTTTACTCACTCCAGTCATAGTTTTTTGCTTAACACTGTCATCCATTATTGTTTTTTATTAACACTAGTTGCCTTCTACAATTTTCTACTGTATTATTCGATTGGGTTTTATACACAATAAACAGTCAAGAGATACATTAGAAATCCATTGTTTGTAAAGGTGACTACAGAAGATGGAGGACTAAAGCAGTTTTTTCCTGCTGTATGTTAAAGTTACCTTATTCTCGGTCGAAAGAACCATATGCGTTGCTTGTGATTTTTCATGTTCTGCAACCACATCACCATCGTATGCAATGACATAACGCTTCAGCTTGGAGCATTCATTTGTGGATTCAGGAATAAAAAATTTCATTCCGTTAAAGATGTCCTGAAGTAACTGAAGTTAAGCAAAGAGAATGTTAAACACGTTATCATTATCATCTGCATGTTCATTTTTTACACCTAATAAAAACAATGGATGTATTAAACAAAAGTAAACTGGTATGACTTACCTCATTACTAGAGTTACTGGTATTTGTATGCAGTTTTCTTGGAGTGGAATGACTATACTTAGCCATATGTTCTGGGTTTGTTTGGTAACAGCTACTTCCATACTTGCAAGGGGATTTCCCTGTAATCTTTACCTGAAAGTTAAACTGGTGTTTTAACACACATGGCGAACTGAAATTGGTTGAAAGGGGAGTTTTTGACTTTTAGGATGTTTTATGGAAATATATAAATTTAGTTTTTCTTCCGTTTCAGTATCTTATTCACTTATCAACATATTGGACTAGTTAAAGAAAGCAATCAGCAATGGAAACTTGCATTGGAAAATATGATTAAATCATGTTGCTATTACCTCATTACCAACTCATATGCATGGAAGGCTATACATTTCTCATGACAGTTACAGCCATATATTCCAATATGATAGTATTTTCAATTTAGTTGTTACTACTGTTAACACACCTGTTTTGAAGGAGAAGATTTCCTGTCATCATCATCATCATCTATGTTGTCGTCGCTATCCTCATAAACAATTTTTCTTTTTCGTTTGACAGGAGTTGCCTCTCTGCTTGATGGTGCAAGACTGGAAGAATAAACTAAATAAATTCAACGACAGCAGATAACATTCTAACAAACAAGTCCATAACCCTATAGTTTATGGCAAGCTGCTTTAAATGTAAATTTTGAGGGGCCTATTGGGCGGCACATATATATAGTAACTTTGAATGGCAGTACACCCCGGATTCTAATCCAAGACAAATTCAAAATATACAATAACTGTACCAGATAAACCATAACATAGCTAGATCATAAACCTTTAAAATTAATTTTTATCCACAAAGAAAAGCAGCCTTACATTTATTCTCCAAAAATATATCATAATGAATGGTCAGCTAACTAGCTAGACTCAGAAGAAAACCATTCACAGTCTAAGGACAATTACATTGAAAGTTTAAAAATTTTTTGCATGAACTTTCATGTGCTCCTGAATAAGGCACACCATCTCTTGATGTACCATATTACACTAGATGGGTCATCAAAGAACAGGCCCAGTTCTAAACATTGAAGTTGTCAATAACTAGTACAACCTTTTTCAGCATTTACTACTTCCTTGTCCAACTTATATATGTATACAATTGTGTATAGGATATAAAAATTTATAATCATGTAATAACTAATAAAAACTACCCTAAAATATTTATTGAATAAAAAACTTACCACTTTCTTCAATGAAAAAAACAACTAATCTCATTTAACATTGTCTTCACATTAATGTCTGCAATACGAACACTGCAGCTATCCCTATAAGAAACCTGTCCATGAAGATAGTTCAAATGTCTATGACTACATAAATATATATTTTGTTTTTATAAGTCTCATTCTTAAATTCTCTAATACTAAAATCTTTTAAAATACATAATTCATTCAATAAAAAACTTACCACTTTCTTAAATGAAAATTTACATTCATGTCTTCAATATCAAAACTACAGCTATCCCTAACTCCTGTCCATGAACAATTAACCTCAAATGCCTATGACTACATACATATATTTTTTGCTTTTACAGTACATTCAAAACATATTAAATTTCTACTATTAATAACACTATTCAAAGCAAATTGTTCTTTTAAATAAACATGTTCTACTTTCTATGACATTAACATGCAATTAGCAAATACTTGTGTCAACATGAAATATATACAATTAAAATTCTACTAATTTTAACCACAACATACCCTATTACAGCACTGCTGACCAAGACCCAGGGATTGCCACCATACAATTAAATCAACCTGTTACTTCAATTACAAAAAACTTCTTAACGAAGGCTCAAACAAAAAAAATCACATAGATAACTTATTTCTCATCTATTACTGCATAAAACTACTTATTCTACATCTTCTAGACCTTATCGTTACAGACGAGATACATTTCAAAAGATTAACGTAAATTTATAATTATTTCTAAAAGTATGGGACAATTTAAACCTTACATACCTTAAAAATAACTAAGTTCCTTACACGCACTCACAATATTTACAAATATAAAAATTGTGCTAATTACAAGGAACTAATGGCACATTTACCAAAATATCGTCAATGGCTTATTTCTTCAAAACTACACGTCACAATTGAAAATCACATTACATATATTTCCCTTTCTACTTAACATTCTTATTGCCTGCACTCTTTTCATCCTTGAACAATTATTATTAGCTAAAAAAGCTCAATTCCTAAATCTTGCTCTTTGTTTACATTGCCACGCCAAGGACTATAACAATGCTGCATATCCTATAAGGATAGGAAAAGCAGCAAAAACTTTATGTCAGGACCTAAATACTTGCATATCATCGACAAGCTATAAAGTTCCAATAAGTTCAAAATGTATATTACTAAATCAAGAAAGGCTTCTATAGAAAAAAATTCCTTATAAATTTAACATTAATTATTGAAACACAAGCCTTGTTTCAAAAATAGAAGTATGGTAATTATTCTCAAATTCGTACAAACATTTTTTTTTCTTTTTTGGTGGTGTACGAAATTTGGGAAATACAAAATTCTCCGAAAATTATGGGTGTACAAATTCTCGGAAACTTTAATAAAGGCGTAAAGCGGGTGTACGAATATGGAAATTCCGAAAAAATATATTTGTAGATGATCGTAAATCGGGGTCAAACACTACCAGTACGGCAGTGCGAGAAATCGACGTAAATAGAATCCGATCTATCAATAACAGAAATAGCTAGTAGAATGCCTATGGCGTCATTACATAATAACCATTTTTCAATACCTGGCTTCTGCCGTTCTGGCGGATGATCTGGCGTGCGCTCCCGCCGTGTTTAAAACATAGTGTTTGCTATGGGGTAATATGCTTTGCTAATCTTCCGCAATAAACAAACGAAAAAAGGTGTCATCCCAAAAATATTTTGCTTTCTAGAAAATTATTTTTTTTGTGATCTAAGATCGTTCTCGATCAAAATCTCCTGCGATCACTCATTTCCTGAAACATTCATCGTAAATTCATATCTAGTAAAAAAAAACAGCTGATCAATGAATGACAGAATGTCACTTACAGCCAATCACAGTGCGGAAGTTGGCTACGCTACGGGTTAGCCACCGAAAAAACAAGTGAACCATCAGTATGCTTGACATAGACCCTCGAACACACTTGTGTAAATATACCAAATATAAAGAGTTTTAAATCAATAAATTTTAAATAATTATTTTTATTTTGAACTGCATTAATTATTTTGTTGATAAAATTAGTCTAACTATATCCCAAAAAAATATCATGTTTATCCCTGACCAGAAGCTGTGAGATTTAATTTATCATGGTGGATGGCGGTCCAGAGCCGTCGCCAAAAAAAGCAGTATAACATGTAGGTCAGCTGGGAATTTTCAATCGCGATTGAATGTTTATAGTGCGAATGGTCATAATCGCGATCAAAATTTTGTTAGATTTTTTTTCTAGCTAACATTTTAATCGCGATTGCTGGTGCGAACAGGGCTTAAGATTGACATATGAGGCGTGACTTGTTATTCACGGTCCCGTCCTGGATTTCCTTGCAAAAAATATAGTTTACATTAATTTTTAATGTACTGAAATTGTGAATTCACATTATGTGTACGA
>JAOXYB010059790.1:0-10800 GCA_028565635.1 Phoronis ovalis
ATTGTTGTCACTTAATGAACTCGAAATGGAATCCTGACATAGTCTATAATGTATGCTGTATTTCATGTATTGCAATATAAACGCCATCGACACTTTAGTTGCATTCTCTGGCATCACTCATGTACTAACTTTACCAGTCTGCAATATCAGAGGGTGACACGCATTATTTCGTTATAATAAGAGTGCGAGTTTGAGACTTGGGTGAGTTTTTCGGATTTTCGCTTGTATTGTTTATTTTTCGTTATGACTACTGTTATCATTGAACAAAATTAACTTGCTTTTCATTTTCTGCGAGAATTTAGCATCAGATAACCATGGAATAACAGCCTTGGTCTCGGATGTTTGTACTATATAGTGTAAATGTATTATTGTTGACATCTTTCTTTCCGTTTTGCATTTTTTCCTAAGCGGCTATTGGGAGTTGTTCTACTTGAACAACGTAAACACATTTGTTGACATACTTTTATCAAACTTGGACATGATTCTGTTAAAATAAATCACACATATTTTCTTTAGCGTTTCCGGCAAATTCCATCCTGGTGCTCTCTATAGTCAAGGGGAGTAAAAATGTGTTGGTTGTAAGAAAATTCGGGTGTTGGCCGTAACAAATAAAATTACTAGACAGAATTTCCGATAATAGTTATAAGGTGATATTAACCCGGATAGTATATTTTACTGAGGTGGATGGGAACATCAGCTGTGTATCATTATGACGAGTAGGGTAGGAGACTGAGTCATATAAGATTCGGTTTGATTTGAATAAAATCGTATTTCTAAAATTTGTTTTTTTTGAATAAAATTAGGACAGAAACTTGAATTTTATCCACTCTTTAACATGAAACTCTATTCCTACCTTATCAAACTATATACTTTGTTGAATTGTTATCTCTATATTAATTTTTTTATATAATGGATTGGGCATATTAGCTTTTGTTAAACAAGTGGATTGAATCACGTTGTAAGTATATTCCAAGAAGTCTTGAATGTTCCCCTGTAGGATATATCAGATATGAATTAGTTTAGGTATGGGTAACAAATAAAACCAGATGACATATTGTCAAAATTAACTAAACTGTACAGGAGGTTTGAGCATTTTAAACTAAAAGTTGCAAGATATACAGCCATTATCAAAATGTTTTCTTTTTGTTATATTAACGGCGTTCAAATTTTAAGACGGTGGTAGAGAACTGTTAACCTTTAAACACCCTGCAGTTCTTATCATTCTTAGCTTATTTCCAGTACCATTATCATCACCCCGTTTGTCATCATCGCTGAAACTTTATCAGCAGCGTGTGTCATTTTCACATCCGACGGGAATAAGCCAGGTCTCTTATTTATACCAAGTGCACACCTATGTGCTTTGCCAGTCGAGGTATACTACTTTAATAATCTCACCGCTGACTGCCATCGAAAACATTAAAGCATTGTCTAGTAAACACTGAGGATGTCACAAGTTGTAAAGTAAAGGTAAATTTTAAAATTTCAAAAAGAACGTGCTGATTGAAAAACTTTTTTTTTGTTATAATTGTCATCTATTGCCGGATTTATTACACTAGTTTTTTATCGTCGTTAATTATTTCACATGGGAAGACATTATAAGCAACTAGTGAGGTCATTTGTTAATTACAAAAGCGTGCACAATCCTTTTAAAATTTGTTACATTTATAGCGCAATTGTTATATAGCGTACCTCAATTTTGATTTTACTTCTTGTCAGGTTAACTGTATTTTGAACGATCGTAATAGTCGTATCAACTATCTTTAATCTACAGTTACACCATTATCCCATTTTACGATCGCTTTCTTTTCTAAATTAGCACAAGTTATTTATCAAGTTGGTCATGCAAGCTTTGATTGTTTTCTGTTATAGAACCGAGTACCTGGAAGAAAGCAGTTTGAAGATTAGATCAACACATGGTTAAATATTTAAAAAAACTTCATTCACAGCTATCCATTAGTTGCTTCACCCTTGGCTAAAAGGAAAACTGCCAGTTAGCACGCAGAGTTTATGCATCGTCTTTTTATTTCCAAATGCATATCAAGTAGTTTTTTGTTTTTAGAAATACATTAAAACATTTATGCGATTTCTACTAGAAAAATGTTAAAACTTATACTTTCATTCTTTCGACTCTAACTAAGTTTCAGAGTATTACAATCTAAACTGTCTGCATGCATGTGCGCGAATTTTAGCTGTAGTCATTATACATGTATAATATGTTTTTAAAATAACATTTAAAAAAGCGGATTTTGCTAGATAATAATTTTATTGCATTTCAGTCTTCATAAGGTATCTTTGATTCTTACATTGCAGCACAAATTGACATGTGTTGCTCGTTTCTTTATATAATAACATGAATTGACATTTCAATTTTCTGAAACTCCAAGAAGTTTCAAATGGCTAAAATGAAGTTTAACAAATGGGTTATGTCTTTAATTTTCTTTTTTAATAAATATCTATCATTTTTTCTGCTTCACTTTTTGGTAAAAATGTTAAAATGATGCTTCATTTTGTTTTTCAGATTTCCAATGGGACCAGGTGTACATGTAGTTTTCGTCCTGTTTCTGAGTTCCATTTTGATTTACAGCATAAGTTGCCAGTCATGCCCAGCAAGTTGTAGTTGCGATTCGTCAAGATCCAAGGTCACTTGTTCAAGTATTAACGCAATGCCAGATTCTCTACCACCAAACACAACGTCACGGCAAATTATTAATGGCAATTTTGGTGGTATATTGAATCATGATCATAAGGACATGTCACATTTGCGATCTTCAACCGTTGACAACTTATCTATTCATTATAGCAGTCTTACTGGAATCAGTCCAAGGACATTTTTTGGATGTACCAATCTAAAAACTTTAAATCTTAAAAACAATGAGTTGACGTCTCTTACCGTATCATCGTTTCTTGGCTTGTTATCTTTGGAGAAGTTCGCGTTTAACTTACAATTCAATTTATAGCATCCAAGTTGGCACTTTCTCTCAAACCCCCAAATTAAAATCCTTATATCTGAACAGGAACCATGCTCTTACTCAATTACCTGCTGGAGCATTTCTTGGACTGCAAGACTTGACTTATCTTAGTCTAACTAATACTGGATTGGAATATTTACCTGCTGGTGTTTTTAAAGGTCTTGAATCTCTTACTCGGTTGGAAATCAGTTACTGTTGGAACTTCGGAACTAAAAAGGGACTTCATACATTCTTTAATGACACATTCGAAGGTTTACATAATTTAAATCACTTATTCTTAGATGGTAATGATTTTGTCTCATTCCCCCCCCCCCCCCAGAACTTTTACGCCGTTGACGTCCCTGTATCATTTAGATCTTGGTTATAATAATCATCTTAAGCTAGATTCACCAGGGTTTCTTGTGAATGCTGGCTTGTTTACTCTTAGAGAATTAGACGTTAGTACTACCATGCTAACTAATGTCCTTGGATTTCAAGGTATGAAAAATTTGCAATGGCTAGATGTGTCCAGTAACAGAATAACCGACATTCAATCTGATGCATTTCGAGATTAAACAAATTTAACTGCATTGATTCTTGAAAGAAATCAAATAACAGTTCTCAGAAATGGCGCTTTTGACACTTTAGTAAAGCTTCAAGTGGTAAATTTGCTCAAAAACAATATTGATAAAATTGAATTGAACGCATTTTAAAAATATCTCATTTCATTAGAAACGCTGAATTTAGATGAAAACAACTTGATTAATATAAACGGTGCCGTTTTAAATTACATGAAGAATCTAGAAAACCTAGAGCTACGCCGCAACGGTTTAACGACGTTTCCCTCTACTTTAAAATTGCCACAATTGAAAAGGTTGTGGCTCATCAGTAACAACGAATTGAGTAGTCATGGCAGTGGCCATGTTCTACCTGAATTGCAATATCTTGATCTCCATGACAACCATCTCACTGAATTTCCTACCACTTATCATTTCTGGCCAAAACTTGAGTTGGTTGACGTAAATAATAATGAGATATCTCTTTTATCTAGCAAACATTTAACTGATTTTAATAACTTAACAGCTGTCGATGTTGGGTTTAATTCCATTCAAACTTTTTCTAAGGACGATCTACAGTCATACTTTAACCGGCTCACTTCATTAGTGTTAACAGGTAATCCAATTCGTTGTGATTGCAAGGTTGCATGGTAATTAAAGGAAATTAACGCTGTTAAGTTTGACAGTAAGTGGGACTGGTATTATGAACCTTTTAATCAGAAATTCAACAACAATGATTTTCGTTTCAAATCTCCCCATACTAAACTTTTCCTCTCTGAAACCAGTTAGGAAGATTTTGTTTGCACTTCACCAACATTTCTTTAGGAATACACAACATTCGTCAGTTTGATAATGTCAAATTAATGGTGCGAAATGGTACTGCGATGGCTTTTCCAACTTCAAAATGTATTTGACAGGCTGTAACAATTCCTCAAAAATGTCTACAGCGACCAAAATAACACCTGATATATTTTCAACAACTGTAAAAAAACACTTATTTCACTTTAACCTAACGATAAAATTTTGGTTAGCTTTGATTTCCATTGTGGAGCTGAAATTATCCTTGGTGTCGAGGACCGTAATTTTTCTAATAAGCGACAATTCGTCTACTGTAGTGCTAAGGATTGAAAATCAAACACATACTTACTCATCCGAACAGAGTAACGGGGCTATTGCATTAAACGAATGATTATTTCTTCTATAGTTGATTGACAATATAAAATATATAAATATAATATAAATAATATAATATAAAAGTGTTTAAAACTATGTATCAAGCTACAGTTACTGTTTTGCTGCCATTTACTGTTTTAATGTTTCTTGATTTGTACTTACTGACAAGTAATGCATATGATTGATACTGTTACACACGATAGAAATAAATATTTTGTCTTAAACTTACTGTGAAATATATTTTTAACGGAAATGCATTATTATTATATACAATTTACAATACTTACAAAGATTTTACAATTATTGGAAATTTACAAATATGTACAATACAAATATGTATCATGAATAAAGATTGTCTAAACAAAGTCTTGCGTTGCTTTTTTGCCTCGTCATATATACATAGACAATGGTAACCAAATGTTGAATTTTATAAGTCCAGTACACGGCCTTCCGTAAGTCAATTGGACAGAGTTTTATCCGTTAACATAAATATCGCCGTCAAAGCGAGCCGATGTTAAAAGAGCGCCTTTCAATATTTGAATCATGAAAATGCAGTGTTTTCTAACTGATGTACAATCGGATGAAAAATGTTAAAACCAACTCTAGTTTAACCGGGATGTATATACCGTTCGTAGGATTTGTCTTGAACAATGGCCGATTTGATTCCACTATCTCCCCAAAATAGATTCTACAACTAGCGTCAGGAATTAAACATAATTAAATGTCGATTATAAAAGTGTTCAGCGCCAAGCAATAACAACCTTTACCCTTTAGAACACGTTCTACCTATCTCATTGCACGTACCAATAAGGGTGATTAAAGCTACACCACGACAGTCCGCATATAAGGACGTTTAACATCCATTAAAATATTTACATGCACCAGAATTGTTCGTTTCATTTTAATCTACATTACGGTGCAGTGATGTTTAAAACGTTGAGTTCTGCATAAAGATGTCGCCGGCGGTGTGAATATGAATGTGGACATGTAAGTTACATTGTACATGTACGTCACTACATATTTGAGCACAGCACTTCGTGAATATTTCGTGAATACACGTCCACCTACGTGTTTGATAATTCTTCACGATGGTTTTATAAATAAAGATACATCCTTTGTAGACACTGGTGAAGATACGTTGTTTTTAAGATGTATAATACTTCGACCTGTAAAAAAGAGGGCAGTTGTTATTATTTGTACCAATTAAAAGATCCATAGAGATATAAAATGTAATTTTATATGTATATATTTTGTTTATTTATCTCAGGATATGCGGATTATTTTCCAGTTGTATCTATATAGTGTCATTACGTCATGCGACCCTGGGGAGGGCGCTGCACGTCCTGAACAGTCGCATTATGTGTAATTTGTTAGTGCCCTGGTTGATCACGAGGCTGAACATGCTGATGTTCTTTTAGGTACTAATAGTTACTTGCTTGGATATTTTAACTCGGGATTCTAACTAACCAACAATCATTGATATCCTCCATTAGTAATACTTAACACCGCAATCCACGAAGCTTATGAGAACAGCTCTACAAAGCAGGTTTCAGAAGCGGTTGGTGACTTTAACACCGCTTTATCAGGTGCAGAAATTTCCAGCTAGCATTGTGATTTAGCTGGCCTCGTTCAAAAGTAAACTACTGTGAAGGTTAAAAAATGAAAGTTATGTCATCAGAATTACAATGACACCAACTCTTAAGGTGACCACACAGGGGTGGTTTGACTTATACTTCATATAACTATATAGGCTTACCTGTCCACGTTTTCTTTGGTGATAACACAAATCCTTTACATTGCAGGTCGTTGGAGCAAACCAGTTCGGCTTCTTTTAAGTCAAACACCGAAACAGTGCAATCGTTCTGTGATAGCGTATATGGACACTTGTAGTCGTGAATGCCCGGTAGATCATAGTTACCATTTTTAATGTATTCTGCAACACAAACAAGTATATAAGAACGTGATTCATCAAGGATGATTTCTGGGGTAAGAGTTATAATCCGAATGTCTACGCTAGAGGCCAGCATTTTGCATATATAGTTCGTAACCTGGGTTCATATGCCCTTGGTGTCCATAGTACGGCTATGTGTACGGTCCTAGGCAGAGAATACAGAGAGAAGCTCCTATTAACTAGAAACTTCGATATATGCTCAATGTTCTCTGCATTTAATTCAATGTGAAAACTTCATGTTGTTTTTAATCAGTTGGCACGCATGTTTTTTTTTGTAACAAAATCCACGCGTAAATAAGGCATGAAGCTACTTACCTGTTCTAAAATGTTCGGCTGTCGTTCTGTTCAGATGCTTCCCGGATGTGTACATTTCCACCAACCGCCGTACTTTATCAACTAACTGACTAGAACTCATTGTGACGTCACTAAATCCTTGTATGATGTCATCTACTAAAGGGCGTAACTTTGTTGGAGCACCATGTGGTAAAATAAATGTGGTGAAATGCCGACCAGCGTTGAAAATATTTCTCTTTTCGTTGAAATTTTCACAGACACCGTGCACACAAGAAGATCTGTAAATAAATCAAATGAATACATTGGTGCATTCATTCAACGTTTACATAGCCACAAAAAATAAAGAAATATAACACCCATTCACAAGATTAAGAAAAGGAACCAATTGGTTTTTCATCAGAGGGTTGTTTTAATTACTCCTTCCATCGCAAGTACGTTTTAAACCTACAAGATACATTTTAAGAAGATGTCCAAGTTACTTCCAGTTTCCAAGCCACTATTTATTTTCCTCCTCATATTATAGATAGGAGGAGCCACCGTCGTAGTGCAACTTATAACAATCATGCCGTGTTGTTTAGTTTACTCGAAGCGTGGCACATTATACAAGTGGCACAGCCTGCATGTCCAGTTAGTACCTTAAAGTAAAATTTGCTGAAGAATGGAAAACTTCGCAATCTCTATCTGATTTACATCCGGGTTCTTCAAACCCAATATCATCTACGTCTGTCAATTTTAGCTGTCCATTAACCATTACAAACTGCTGGCGTCTAAAGTCGTTCATTGAAAGGGCGCCGTACGGAGAATTTGACATGTAATCAATAAGATGCGAAATGTCGTAAGCCACCTGTAAAACATGTAGTAATTAATATATAGGTATGCTATATGATACACGACAAAATAAAAAATATAAAGTACCTATATACTTATGAGTAGCTGACCTTTTCGATATCTTTTTTTGCAATGCTAACGAGATGTGCAGTACAATCTCGGTGGATTTCTTAGTTATACTTTATGCTGTGTGGCACTGAGGGTCACATTTTAGTAAACAGTACCCCATAAATTTAAAAAAATGAAATATTGACCTCATTCTATACCATTTCATATCAAAATTCGTCAAAAAATAAGCATGTTAGCCAGTCCAATACAAACTCCCCCTTGACTGCAATATGTGCCCCACGTTTTTTTCTCTTAAATATTGAATAGAAGTATCCAATATGGAACCAACAAGATCGACATTGTTTCCTAAGAAAGAAAACCCAATATCTAGGAATATTTCAGTGATTGTTCGTTCGATCTAATCCAATTTTATCTCAAAGATGAAACACTGTTAAATGTATATGAATTATAATGAAAATAATATATATTTGACTGGAATCAATTATAAAATCTACTTCAGACTGTTAATTGAACGTAACGGACAGGATTTTTAATCAATATTTCCTTCACAACTATCTAATATGCAAGACATTATGTAACAAAGATATGCAAAAATCGATTATCTTCTTTAATTGCATTCCTCCTTATGGAAGTCTTTAAAAAGAAAGTAGGAACTTTGAATACTGTATTTTTTAGAAACCTTAGTGCTCAAATATAATTACACAAACGCCTATTTGCAGATCAAACCATAGATTTGTAAATCATATGCTACAATAGACTGTAATTATGTACACTTGAATTAAAAGCGTAAACTAAACGATGTACGGTATAATATATTATAGCAAGCAGTATATATCAATATTAGTTAATACACTAAAAAGTTTTGTAAATTCTATTTACTGCTTTTTTTTAACGACTGATGCCAGTTTTATCAATGGCATGCATCAACAAAGAGTGAAACTCATTTGTTGTCGTAAAATGTCTTCACAGCTCTGAAACTCCGTATTTCAACAGCTTTTAGACCTAACAAAGAAAGGGAATCCACCCACGGCCAGTTAAGTACTCTTCCCCGGTACGGTCATTAGATGAGAGCCCGGGAGCACTCTCTTTTATATGAGGTAGGGGTGTGAGGCCCAGGGGTCTAAACCTGACCCTGAAATATCCCCGGAATTGACAAAATACCTACCCTGAAATATCCTTGGCCCCAAAAATCGTCTCCGTGCTGCCAGAAAAAATTGACAAGCAAAAAAAAAGGTCATTTCCACTTCTATCCTACTCTTATACGTCCAAATAAGGGGCGGGACGACTCCTTTAAACGCTGTGGACGATCAAAATCTCCAAAAAAATCAATTTGACCGAAATGCGCGACAGTTGACAACTATGCAACTCTAAAATATCTTAAAAAACCCACACTGAAATATCCCCTTGACGTCAAATACCCACCGTGAAATATCACAGAAAAGAAGTGAAAATACCCACCCTGAAATATCCTGGTAGCCCAAAAAAGCGACCCTGAAGGGCGGCACATGTAGATATAGACCGATATAGGAAGTGCCCGGGGCTGAGGCGTATCCTTTAGGTGCATATTTTTAGATTTTGGTAAGTTTTTCTTATGATTGTCAACTTACTCTTAGTCTGTCCTCCCATGGCAACTGCAGAAGTTTTATTAGATCTATCGGCTCTCCTAACTCTGTAACTAAAGTCACTAAACTATCTTCGTTCCCATTGTATTGCTTTGTTGGCACGCAGTATCCTAGCACCTGAAATAAAGAAGTTTTTTTAATTACAAACACTTATATCTACATAGAGCAATATGTATACATCGAGTTGTGGTGCAGAGCATTTACTGTAAAAATCCAAACGACATGACAATTCTAATTAATGAGCATATATTGCCGCATCTGACTTGTTCGCAATTGTACAAGTCCCACCCCAAAGTGAATACGAGTTTTATATACTTTGTCTAATTTGTTAGAAAGAATTTGAACTCAAAAACAAACATTAAAAAAAATTCGGAGTTCTTGCATAGAGTGCAGGCTAATGCATGGTTCTACGTACTGCATGTTTTTTAACACACAGTGAGTACCTAGGAGCCGGCGGTAAACATTTAATTCTTCCAATAACCAACAAAGTGGGACCATCCATAAACCTGTCAAGACGTTCTCGTCTTATCTCGTTTATATGATGTATTTGTTTTGTTTCCCGTCCATTTAAGAATCATTATCAGCTCATAAAGTACACACGTCCACCATTACATTACAGCAATCTGTATGCTTATAACAACAAATTAAACAAATAGCATCTAGTGTTTTAATAACGCACAGTATTTCAAATACCACTCTCATCAATGCGTGATCTGACCCCGCAATCTATTATCTTTGGTTTATTTTTAAATACACGGCATTTTTCATTAACTTATACAATCTCAATGCAAACACATGTGCGAACTACTCTTTTTAGTATAAAGTTCTATTGGCACGGATTATAGTTAATTATGTGGAATCTTTAATAAAGTATCTTTAATTTCAAAACAGTTTAAATTGCAGTTAGCCAATGCCAGTAAACTAAAACTTGTACAAATCTAAACAATTGACATACACTAATTGTTAACATGTATGTCCACCAACCGCATTTTATGACATCTGTCAACATTTAATCGTGTTATCCTAATTTGTTTGTAATAGGCGAGTAATTAACCGCAATGTTAACATCCGCATATAAACTTGTGTAGAGGATGGATAACTATGAACCTTTCGAGAGAAACTACGATATTATTTGATTTTTCTTGCCTGTTTTTCTTTGTCACGTGGGAAAACAAACCTAGCTATGCTCCGCATTCTGGACATTGTACTAAAATATGCATATATTCTTTATTAATCTCAGGCCGACAAACGCTATCTGATTCACAATAGATATGCCAGTACAAGTTGGCCTCTTGCAAAAACACTCACGATAGGCATAGGTCAAAAATTCAATAACACTATCTAGGCCATGACCCTAC
>JAOXYB010059801.1:0-10798 GCA_028565635.1 Phoronis ovalis
CTCTTATACATACAAAGATGACTTTACAACTACAGAAACTACATCATATGATGGGCATCTGTCTGCACCCGCAGACCGCTTGTTAAGATGGTGTCGGCATGTCGATCGTGTCGATTTTTACTCACGTATACTCCTATAAAAAGTGTAACATATTATTTAGGATACCTCAAATATCCATAAATCTTAGTATATACATTTTTATCTGCATTACTGAAGATTGGATCGTCTGGCCAGTGCCTATAGCTTCCACTAGCTAATTAAACATGTCTAGTCATTGTTTATTAAATTGCAAGCAAGCAATCAACCTTCCTGTGACATGCAGTTTTACAATTATTATGAATTATGGAGACAACAGAATTTAAAAACTTTTAAGTATAAATTGTTTGGCTGTACAGATTAGGTTAGACTTGCATTTATAAGTCTAAAATGATTATGTTTAATAATGATTATTAATATGAATTTTATTCATTACTTAACATTTTTTAATTTTGAATTTTTTTACCATATATAAAACAGGGGTATGTATAAACACTGGGAATATGATATTTTGTCTTGTGTACAGGTTTTCTCAAACTAATGATTTTAAAATATTTGGCCAAGCAAACTTGAGCAAGTCTACAGATTGGCATGTGAACATCATATTTCATTATTATAAGAAACTACATGCTGGTCATAATTCTTAAACAATGACATTTAAATAATCCTTAATCTTCATCATTTCAAATTATTGTTGACAAGGAAACACTCTTTCGTTATTGTTAATGTGTTCTAAGTGATAACAGACTAAACTATTTTATTATATTTTTTTTTCAAAACATAGGCCAGTATTGTATGCCTGAGGAAGGAGTGGATTTGTCACCAAAGCAACAACTACTAGCAGCAGACGAAATTGTCTCTTTAAGTCGTTTGTTTGTGAAGGAAGGTGTCACTAAAATAAGATTAACAGGAGGTGAACCATTGGTGAGGAAAGAATTAATTGACATTGTTTGTAAGTTAATTTTCTCTTTTCTTTTCATATGTATATCCTTGTTATAAATTGTTGTCACTGGAGCTCTAGATATATTGTATATAAATTCATTATAGAGTAAACTGAGATTATGATCAAATTTAAAACCTAGTTTTCACTGAAAGCCTTGGTGTATGGCAAAACTGGGTATAAGTGTATTAAATATAGTGTATTGAGCAGACATTATGATGGGCATTTTGCCTTCCAGCTTTAGAGTTAGAATGTGTTTTGCAACATTTTGTGGCATTATACACAGTATTTTATGGTGTGGAATGTGTTGAATGCTGTGGAGCTCAGGATATACTGAGTTACCAAACCATGTTTGCAGGAGAAAGCTTGTACACTTCACCCATAAAGACTCTAATTTCATATAATAGTACTGATGTCATCTTGACATTGTAACACGTCATCACTACTAGTATATGTAATATACATTTATGTTTATAGGTGAATTATCTAATCTTCGCTCTGATGGATTGGAAAGTATAGCAATGACAACAAATGGTGTAACCTTGGCTAGACGTCTTCCAGCATTGCAAGAAGCCGGTTTAGATCAGTTAAACATTAGTTTAGATACTCTAGTTCCTCAAAAATTTGAATTTGTTACAAGACGGAAAGGATGGCACAAAGTTATGGAAGGCATTGATAAAGCATTAGAACTTGGATATGACCCTGTCAAAGTAAGCCTATAAAATACATATTCATTTGATTACGAATAAATATTAAGTGTGCAACGCTGGCTACAGACCATAATAAAATAGAGCTTCCATTCAATTCTATGGATACCATCATGAAACCGTAATGGTGCTGATACCTTGTGATGAAGTTAACTTTAGGGTATCTGGTACTTTTTGTCAGCAAGTAATGAAAGCCATTCACATCAGAGCTTTCAACCTGCAATATTCAATACAGATACAATCTGCCCCATATACAATCATATTGACTAAACTACCTTAGCAATAAATACATTTCATTGCTTGTTGTTTTTATCGATGCAGGTATGAAACAAATAATTGTAATTTTTGAATTTTTAAATACTCTTTGTAACAGTGTTCTTGTTGATAACCAAATTGTATTGTATTTTAACATTCTATCTTGATTTTGAACTCTTTTTTTACTAGATAAATTGTGTGGTGATGAGAGGTTTAAATGAGGACGAAATATGTGACTTCGTAGCTTTAACAGAATCAAAAGTAAGTATTTATTAGCAGTGTGACTATAATCATAAATTATTTCTTGTAATTACATGTTAAGAAGTTTACCTGACCTCATTGTTAGATGTCGAGTCTTTTCATGCAACTCTATCATAACTTTTAAACTGTCACTGTTGTATGCTCTGGTCTTGAATGGTGATCTTTGAAAGTTAATTCAGTTTTTCTGCTGCTGGTGCTGTTCATTTAGTGTCTCAACCTGCATACTGAGCTGTCTTGTGGCTATTTTCAGTTCTCAACATGCACTGCTCAAGTATATTACTGACGTGGGAGTGTAATAGTGTCAGCTACCCAGATGATAAAAATTGATATATTTGTGAGTGTGTGTGTATACGTTTAGTAATAAGTTTCACATTTTCAATGTACAATGTATTTTTTCAGAATGTTGACATTCGATTTATAGAATATATGCCATTTGATGGTAACAAATGGAATTCTAAGAAAATGGTGCCATACAATGAAATGTTACAAATAATTCAATCAAGATGGCCAAAATTTCAGAGACAAGCAGACAAACCAAATGATACTTCAAAGGTAAGAATCAGGTAGTAACTTATTCCATTTCCAAGATGAATAGTTGATTGGCAGACTGAGTGTAATTTGCCTGTATTCTAAGTAACACATGTCTTGACATGTCACTGTACATATACATCTCATAATTTTGCAGGCATACAGGATACCAGGTTTTATTGGTCAGGTTGGTTTTATAACATCCATGAGTGAGCATTTTTGTGGCTCTTGTAACAGACTTAGACTAACTGCAGATGGAAATCTTAAGGTAAATGTTAGAATAATGTAATTGTTTTGTCAGAGTGCATGTCTGCGTGAATGCATCAGCTCCATTTGTTTAGTTTATTTCGCAAATTCAAAATTTAAGTTTGCTACTTTCTGTTAGTAATAATGGCTATTTAGAAATAAACAGATTAAGAACTTAGTTAAATTAACATTTATGGGTGTATTAACAACTGGATGTATTCATATAATTTTTATTATTGATTTCCTGTACCCATTGCTTCCTAGTAACTCAGTCACAACATTGTATTATGTACTTGCATAGAATATGTAACTATAAAAAAAAAAACACCATCACTAAAGACCATGTGATTGTAGGTGTGTTTGTTTGGTAATACTGAAGTATCATTGCGTGATGCACTGAGATCTGGTATGTCTGAAACTGAACTGTTAAACATCATTGGTGCGGCTGTCGGTAGAAAAAAGAAACAACATGCTGGTAAGGTGTATTAGACATTATACTCATTATACTCATTTATAAGGTGTATAACATGCTGGTAAGGTGTATTAGTCTAATAATTACTGCATTACTTATTTTAGACATTATACTCATTTATATCAGTTTGCTGTCTCAAAATGCAGTAATTTGTTAGCTAGCATGATATGTTATTCGTACCATAGTATACCGTTTGCAAATATTGGTTTGCTACTTTTTAGTGTACTTGGTTCGGTACAGTTTCAGGTTTACAGTGTCCCTGATAAAAAACATCTAGTAGGTGTACACATAACTTTCCTTACATTTGTGATACACGATCTAGTTTACTTTTTTAAATGAAGTATCTAATAAGCAGAGATTATTTTATATGTATGGTTTATTATTAAATTAGTATTACATTATAGGAATAGGATCATAACCTAGTTAAAAAGTAACTTTTAACATGTGTTACAGGAATGTTTAATATTTCAAAGATGAAGAACAGACCTATGATACTCATCGGTGGGTGATTTACTACATGTATGTATGCATTTTAAGTGCCTAAATGTTGCATTCTGTTCAGTGCTTTCATATTTCCAGTTTTCCAACATTTTCTTAGTAATATTTGTTAGTAACTTCTTAGTACTATTTGTTAGAATTTCTGAAAAATCACTTGTTATATAAACAGTGTAGTCTTTCTCCTAAGTTTACTTGAAGAATAGTTCAAACATACTTCATATGACTGGTAAAGCCAAGTGAAGTTAAAAAATTATTTGAAATAGAATGTACATTGATGCAGACAATTTCTTGTTAGTTGGTATAAGGGTACCAATTGATTTTCCACTTTTTTAGTAAAAAATATAAATTCTTATAAAAAAATCCTAAACATTTTTGTATAAAAAAGAACTGAAGATTATGTATCCTACTCCCAGTTAATTTTTCATACAGGCATGACCACCAAAAGTTTTTGCTATTTCACTTTGAAGAGCACTCCCAGAAAAATCCAATGACAAATGTCAAATGACAAAGTTTGTACTTTTGCACTAAGTCTAATAATCCTATCAAATGTCACTTTAAAAAAATTATTTTTTGCCAATCTTTTTTTCATTAAGTCCTTTTAAGTAAAAACAACAAAAAATACCAGCACAAAAGAGGAATAGAGAAAATTTGATGACTGCAGCCTGGTTGCATTTATTTGACATGTCCGTTTGCCAGTTATACTTCTGTCAATTTAAAGCACTAAGTGTTGATGAACTGACAATATCATACTTAAACTGAATCCACTGGATGCACTTCGGATACTTATGTGCATTTGGTAGAACAAGATCCATTTGCTGGTATGCAATACAGTGTTTTCTGTCATCATTTTTTTGCAGTTTCTTTTTGCATTCAATTCTCTTTTATAATATATATAAGTGGGGGTTCCATAAGTAGCCTTATTACACATTAGCCACATTGTGTTCATTCAAACCTTTATTTTTTCAGGTGAGTCTAATCATCATCCAAAGTTATCTCAAACCTGGTTGGCCACTCATATATGGACTTATGTATACAATAAAGCCAGTAATAGTGTTGTACAGACTGTGCGCACAATGAAAACATTCACAAAGTGTTATAATGACTACAAGAACTATTCAGGCAGCAATTCTATGAAATATTGGGAAACATGTCAAAAAGATCACAGTAATAATCATGAAATTGCGCACACTGGTGCAAAAATTACAGATCATGAGCATCCAAGCCAGCAAAATTACGGAGGAAAAATTATTTTTAGTGAGAAAAAATATTTTGATGATGCTTCAAATGGTGAAAATTCTAGTCCTGCAGAGTACGCAAAAGATCCCTCACTTACTCATATAGATTCTCATGGTAAGGCTCAGATGGTTAACGTGTATGCTAAACCGGAAACTAAACGCATTGCCATAGCAACAGCAACTATAACCCTAGGAAATGAAGCTTTTGCACTAGTAAAAGAAAACAAAGTAAAGAAAGGTGATGTTGTAACTGTTAGTGAACTGGCTGGTATAATGGCTGCAAAGAATACTAGTCAATTAATACCCCTTTGTCATAATATTCCTATATCAGGGGTAAAAGTAACACTCAAACTTTCTGAAGAAATTTTAGGAATCATGATTACCTCAGAAGTAGTAACAGTTGGCAAGACGGGTGTAGAAATGGAGGCACTGACTGCTGTTTCCGTAGCAGCATTAACGGTGTATGACATGTGTAAAGCAGTCACCCATGACATGATTATATCTGATGTTAAGCTTGTTTCCAAAACTGGAGGACAAAGAGGCGATTTCTGTCGCAAATTATAATTTTATCCAAGTAAAGTTAATTACAGAATGAAGAACTTTAAAAACTTACAATCACCACAGCACGATCATGAGATCATGGTGTTCCACAAGATGCAGAGACAGATGTACATTGTATTATTATTATTATTATTATATGAAATACTCTGCAATTTATTCAGTTTCTTAATTGTATTTTATTTAAATTTTGTGGAAAATCTTTTTAAACCTTAAAAGGTTTCAAAGCATCTCTGATTTTAATGTCTGCCAAAGGATTGATATCTGCAATATTTATAATATATTATTTTGCTCAAACAACATTATTTGTACAAAAGGTATATGTTATAGTGTAGATCAATGGTCACATGCACATGTGTCAAAATTCAATTAATGAAGTAATTAAAGGATTTTTAATTATGTCGGTAGAAAATGGCTGTTTTTCATTTCTACATTTTGTATAACTTACACAAACCAATTTGTTAGAGAATGATATTTTTTTAGCAGGCAGAAAAAATTGTTTTCATGGCCGGCTGTATGAAATATAATTATATCGTATTTGCTAATAAATGTTATTCATTGAGAAGTAGCAAAAGTAATTAACGTTATGTCGGAGTGAATGACCTTTGTAGTAATAATAATACGTTATCCCGCCGAGAGAATAGTAGACACATTGGTTGACATTCAAAAGTTCTGAAATTTGAATGTTGGCCATAATATCACTCATGCTGATAAAAGAATAGGTTATTAATTTTTCCACTGACACGTTAAATATAACGTACGAATTTCACGGTGACAAGGGAGAGTGGGAGATACTTTACACGCGGTTTTAAGTTTGTATGAAATTTGCGTGATTCTGTTGTAAGTGCAGGGTCTCAAAATAAATGTAAGATATTAAAAAAAATAACTTCTTGAACTCTGTTAAAAATTTCATTACATTTTTGTTCAGCTTTTCAGTTTATTTGTGTATTAAACATTTATTTGTTCAGCTTTTCAGTTTATTTGTATATTAAACACACTTTATATTTGAATTTCTTCCATGATTCCCTCCTGAAATTCCAGTTCCCTGCTTATCAAATGAATGTATTACGTGTTGGTTTCTTCAGTTGTTTGTATAACTGGACAGCTTTCAGTTTCATGTTTGTTAACCTTTTATTAACGCATTATTAAAACATTTGTTAAGAATTTTAAGTAAATGAATGAATTTAATTACTTGTTGCTGTCTTTGTTTGTTTAATTGGACAGCAGCTTTCAATTTCCAGTTCATTTAACAAATGTACTTTCAATATATATATTTTAACTATTAATTTCTTTATCTGTTTAATTGGTCAGCTATCAGTTTATTTTTAACCCGAACACAGACCAAAATCAGAAAACTAACTGATATTATGTTTATTATTAAAACCGTATTATATTAATTTCAATTTTATAGTTCCTTTTTGTCTTGCTTAACTGGACAGCTTTCAATTCATGTTTATATAAACACCCGTGTAAACCTAAGGAATGCACCTTCATTATAAGTTGACATAATAAAATATTAGTCTAAATAATACACACTGCAGTAACCTGTGGGAAAATTCTTTGACGATGTAATCATACCGTATGGACTACCGGAACAAAAAGTAACGCAGAAACATAAATTTCCTTTATGTAATAATTAAACAATCGTTTTGGATACATATTTACAAATATGTGTTAATTTTTAGTCTCGTATGAAAACGTACCTATATGGTACGTAAGTGCACCTTTGGGGTTACCATACCAAAGTCTTTGATCACCCTGGTGATCAGAATAACAATGATCATTGACGTAACATTTATACCAAGATTTCTGAAGCCGGAGCCGGGATACACGCAGAATGTATATGGAATATGCGTCTGGCATTCTAATGGAATGAATAAATACAATACTTGGAGTTTCCGTACTCTTTTTTACTTGCCATTAGATTTTCATAACCGGGTATCTAGTGCTGTAGTAATTCAGTCTATTTTAAAAGCGATTATTTTCTGTTTAATATGACACACGGTGTTAACCCTATAGATAAACTACGAAAGTAAAGCTTTTTAATGGTCAACAATCATTAATTATTTATTTATATATTGGAATATCACCTGAACTGAGTAACTCAGTTAGCACTAATTAATACGATGCAATATAGTGTCATGATCCTAAATAAATGCGACACATATACAGAAAATATATTTAAAAAAGAAATATTTGTGTCGATCAAAATTGTGCATTTTATAGTATGTACAGTTCATGTCTTGCTTACGAGAAACATGCATATTAAAATTATCAATCCCCCATCAAAACCTTTTGCACTATTTCTTTAAAGTATATTTCATTGAAATAAAATACACGCCAAGGATCTAGATTTCCGTAACCAGTAGCTTCATCATGATGGCCATGCATTGTAGACATGTGTCGCATTATTTCCCGCATGACAGTGATATTTGAAACTTTTTGTCGCAGTTCCTTATTTGGTACCTGTTTTCCTAAAAAAATAGAATCGACTCTAACGACAGTTTTATGTTTTCTACACACACACACACATACAAACACACACACATATGGCACTCGTGAATATTCACATTAAATATATTTGTAATTAAAAACGTTTATTCGTTAGATAATATACAAAACAAAATGTCAGCCCTGTATAATCAATCATGCCCAAGGCATTGTATGTATGTAGGTAGTATATCTATAAAACACACCGAGGTGCTCGAACAGAGCCATGATATACAGTATATACAATAAAGGATAGGATAGTTATTTCGCAGTGATGAGATCCACTTAAGGTAAACCCTGGTGGTGAAACAGTGTACGCTACTAAACAAATATTAGCACAAATTTACTCAGATAAAGTCCATTTTGATTTCTAGCATTGAACCTAAAAATATAGCTTTGGACGCATACAAGTGTACCTGTTGTTGTTATTCCAGATGGCGACATTCTCTGTGCAGCCAGGAGAATCAAAGCGGCAGTTCCAGCTACAAACGGTGCGGCCGCAGACGTACCTCCAAACGGGTAAACCATCTTACCGCTTGAATCACTGGGAAAAGCAGCCCAGATATCTTCACTGGGTGCCAAGAAATCAATCTCTCGGCCTATCGGAGAGAACTTGGCGGGATGACCATTACAATCATGGCCACCAACACATATTACATCACCGAAGCGACCTATAAATTATGGACAAAAAATTGAAACAACTTTAATTTTATTCCCTTGTAAAGACAATTCTTAAAAAATTCTAGAGCTTGTCTATGAATGACGCATGTATTCAAGTTCATATGAATATATAATACTAACCATGTTTTACTAGTTTACCTGCGTGACAAAGGAAATAATGTTTTCTTGGTGAATCATTTATCGTCCAAAATAAATAATTGCAACTTAAACACAGACAACTGGAAAGTAATTAGCTGCAAAACATTTAATAATATAAACTGCTAACTTTTTTAATTGTTATAAGTTTTACCTGGGAATGATATGTTTGTTGCTCGACGCCTTCCCTCGTTGCTGGCAGCGCAAACTACGATCTTCCCTTTTTTGTTTGCACGGCATATAGCCTTTCTAAGATCTAGGTTTGCTTCCTTATAGCCAACCGAAGTCGAAATGATATCCACCTTGAAAGAACCTTTCTTTTCCTCGTCAATAAGCCAATTAACTGCATTCGCCATCCATTGTGGTTTAGACCTGCCAGTTGAAGTTACTATTTTACACATGATGATATTGACAAAGGGAGCGACGCCAGTTTCTATCATTTGTGGAGGTACATTGGAATGTGGGAATTGAGCTTTAAATATACCGCCAGCAGCAACTGACGCACAATGTGTTCCATGACCGTGTCTGTCGATTACGTGATCGCTGCTTTCATACCTCCAGTCTATATCAGGTTCAGAAGTTGCACCAGACTGACTGATTTCCGTAACAAAATTCTTCACTTCGATGATTCTCTGTTTACCAGTCATCTTATTTATAAAGGCTTCATGAGGTCTGATACCTGTGTCCAGTATGGCTATTGTAACGTTATCCTCTTCTAGAATTACTTTCCCATTGGAATCTTTTTCTATGTACAGCTTTCCCATGGGCAGATAAATTAGTTTCATGTCTTGTTCCGATTTCAGTCCGTATAAGTTTCGTCCAAGCGCGTCCAGTTTATCCCAATTTCTTCTCAAATTAATATACTTCGTATTCGGTTGCCAGTATAAGTTTTGGGAAGGAACAGCATCAAAATACAAAGCAGAGTCAGAGGCGGGGGCAGGCTGATATACACCACGACCACGATTGCTGTATATATTCAAAGAATTAGTCGGCGGGGGGTCTGCTTTGGTTATCTTCGACATATCGTACTCTTTGTTATTTACTTTCATGTTCCCTTTGGTATACGATACTAACGGTTCCTTGGTGTTCTCTGGTACTAACAGCATTACAAGATGTTTGGAGTCTGATTTCAACTTTGCAACATCAACATCGATGTTTGGAAAAAGATAAGGAAATATAATCGTCACAGGGCATTGGGTTGCATTGGCGATGTTATTTACTACGTCTATGAATAACTCATCATCATCATCAACGAATGGACACGATATCTCAGCTACCTTGACAGATTTTAAAAGGACTTCGGTAAATGCTTTGTAGCCTGCGTAGTTGCATAGATATTCAGAAGATCCGTCGGCGGAGATAATGCACACCTACAGTAAATTAATTATAACAAATCTTGGACTTGTATTTTAAATAATCATACTGGCTTACTAAGTTCAACAGGCTGGAGAAAAGGTGTGACTTTGTTAGTCAATGGACCCGATTCATGTAGCATTGCGTATTATAATAGGAGAAATTATGATACACAAGCCCCTATTGTAATAGTGTCGTGTTATCTTACATAGACGTGTTAGTAAGACTCTATTATAACAGAGTATTTGGCCTCATATGGCATTAGATAGCCAATAGCTGCCAGGGTCTGAAAATAGATCTTGGACGCGTATTAATATGTCTTTTTCCTCTTTCTCTTTGTTTTTGCCCCTGGGCAGCTATATGAACATTTCCATTTGAAAGTGGCTTTAATTTCGCACAAAGT
>JAOXYB010059823.1:0-10796 GCA_028565635.1 Phoronis ovalis
TAATCCAGGTATGCTTGCTACAATTTCCCTATAGACCTATCTCACGTTTTTTAGGAGACACACACATACGGATATACCTATTGAACATTTGTGATCTTCACTGTGGAATGCTATTAACTTGTGCTGTTTATATGTTATCTGTAGCGGGATCTGTAAAACAAGTCAGGTTGAGAGCTTATAAAGAGTAAAGTACAGATCCTGCTATTGCTTTTGTATAATTCTTTTAGAAATGCTATAAAGAACATAACTCTCTTAGCTTCATTAAGCTAAGCACTGGAGCGCATAGTAACACAAGGCGAATGTAACTTATGTGTAGGTTACAGCAGCCCGATTTCTTCCTGACGGCAGTCGTATATTTTGGAGTAATTTTGGTGCGATGGGTTTGTATGGTAGATGCAGTACTAGTGCTGCTTGTTACATCCAAGGTAGTCAGTCGTTTGACATACTGGATAATGGCGCTTTTTGTTACATTGCCATTAGGAATTTGATCTCCTTTTACAATACATTGATAAGTGATATTTCCTGTGTATGCTTCGGGAGACTGAGTGTTTCTAAACTGGGCGCTGATATCAGTGACAACAAAAATATCTTCTAGGTCTTCGCATGATTGATACTGGAATCGTAACCTATCGGACTCCAAAGTGTTACCGGGATATGCCATATCACTTCTTTTCAAATGTACTGCAGGGCGAGGGTGAACGCCCTTTGCTAAACATCTGATGAATAAATCTGTTTTCTGATCAATTTCCAGTGTGCTGTTGTCGTCAAAGTCAATCCAATTTTCAGACAAGGCTGTTCTATATTGTATCTTTGAATCTAGAAACGCAGGAACTATCAAACGAGGCTGCAGCAACCACCCTGAAATCATTGTCTCAGTTTGCGAGCATGTTGACCCCTCCATATCATAAAATACTAGAATTTGGTAGTGGTGTCCACTACCGGAAATAGAATGCTGACGATTTGTATCGATCTGGCATTCCTCAATATTGAAAATAGTAAAGTTCAAGTGGTGGGATGAAAGGGACAATGATCCTTTACCAAAAACCGGAGCAATGGTAGTAGCATTCCCGCGATACCAGTTATAGTAAGATATCCCAAACTGGGGAGTTGGATTGCTACCTACAAATACTTTTATTCGGGAAAGGTAAAAGTGATCGGGCACGAAGGAAGGAAGATGACAAGATATTGTCACGTTAGTGCCCTTTTCCTGAACTGCATCACCAGAACAGGAATTTGTCGACATCTCGAAACCATTTGGCCAACTATATTCTACATAAAATTCAATCCGTTTTTGAGTATTATTTGGCGTCCATGTTACAATAGCGTAATATAGCCCCCACAAACACTGATCAACTCTAAAAAGAGTCAAAATGAAATTATCTGCGTTTTGAGTCACATCTAATGCTGATCTTCCTTCAAAGTTTCCCAGACTTTTATTTATTTGATGTGTACCGTTCTGTTGCCATTCATATCTCAGATGGCTTTCGGTATTTCCAAGATGCTTGTATATTCGTATTGCATCTAGAGTATACCCAGTCAGGTTTTGAAGAGTGCACGTTACTGTGATAGTTTGACCTATTATTGGATTGTTTTCGGTGCATGTCCCATTGAAGTTTTCAGGATCTGGTGTCGTCACGGTATTATTTTGTGTTCTCGCAACAGCTACAGTTGCACACAGAATAGTAGCACGCATGCACAAGAAATGTAAGGAGATAATGTTACAATATCTCATATTTCATATTTCTTTGTTCCCGTTTTTTCTTACCAAAATCATTCCGAACAAGAGCTTTTGTTGCCAAAGTTCTTCAAAGCGAGGCACTATCACCTTCGGATCGCCTCATCTCCATAGCATTGTAAACACACGTACTGTATGATGACGCGTAATTTATTCATAATTTAACTATGGCAAGTCGCCAAAAGATATATTACACTTTCAAGTAATAAAACTATTCGATTTAGGGGCGTATGTGCATACCAGATTAAGGTAACTAACGTTGCTTAAGATACTTGGGCACCACTTAAAAATTCCAATACTCAAATTAATTTAAAGCCAGTCGGTATCCGGTTGATACGTAAAAAAACAAAATTTGTTACAGAAAGTGAAAATTTCAAGAATGAAAGACGTCTGAACAAATGTTAAATTAATATACAGTTTTTATCATTTTTTATACGACTCTTATTGAAGCATAATATTTACTTCACAAATACAAAATTTATGTTAGTGACAAGTATTTCACCAACAAAATTATTTCGATACCAGACTATAATGATAATTATTCTGAAGAAATGTTAAAAACACACGTTTGCCAATCCGCAGTACGCTTTAACAGTATACATGAGAATAAATAATATATTAGAATCGTAGTACTATAATACAACCTAGCATCACAAAACTTGCATAAATTAAAATTGAATATATTCTATAGTTATTTTGCGAAGTTGAAAAACATATCTGCCTTACAACCTGGGGTCATACAGAGAATAACTGGTACCCATGTTTGTGAATGAGTTTTTGAGAAAGCCCCTAAATGCGTTTTTCCATTTTTAAACTTTGCTCACTTTTCACTGACTAAAAGACATTTTAGATGCCCTTTTTGTCAAGGATATATTGCTCCAGTAAATGATGCATCTTAAAAGGGGTACAGATAACCAAATAATGAAGTTTTTCATTGTAGCTAAATTAATGTAATTATTTGCTGTATGTACTTAAGAGTTACCACCAATTAAATACTTCTTTAAGCATTTTAAGACACTGTCAAGCATATATGATACATGCACATCACAAGAATTCATTTTGTTAATTTAGTTCTGTACAAGTAGAGGTTTGCAAAATTATATATGTACTCCTGTAAACAGTGCTAACAGTATTGATGATGAATGCTTTATTTTTTGTTAAAGCAAATTGTCCAAAATTCAGTCAAACAACTAAATGTTGCCTTTAATTTTGGAAAATTTTATAATTTTTGCCTCCTTAAACTTCGAATAAACGCCCACCAATAGGCTCAAAAATTATACTTATACATACGTTTAACCCATAAACCCCTCCTGTAATAAACGCCGGCATCAACAGCTTGAAATACCGTGTTATGTATCACAGCATCAGTTCTTAGTAAAACTGCACAAAAACAAAGCATAAATAAGACATAATCTCGTCTTTTACATCGATCGCGTATAATTTCAATTGGAATATTCAAACAAATTATAAGCAGTACATTTACTGCATGGCTTAAACTAAATGGACGTTTATCAAGGATATTTCTTTTGAGAATAAGTAAACAAACTTGCTCAGATATTAAACCTATAACTCGGGTTAAACCTGAAGACAGAGTTTTGACTGGGTTTCTTTACCGCTGTCACTTTCTGAGCTATCATCAGATCTGTCCTCGTCGCTTTCTGTGTCATCTTCACTCTCGTCATGGTGAGAAAAGGTAATTTTGGGGACATTTAAGCTGCTCCCTAGATATACACTTGATTTAAGAATATTCATGGTGACAGTTGACATAACAATTTTGGAAAGTTGGTTGCAGGCAGATTCTCGTTCTTGGTTAGACATTTTGCAAAAAGTTGCAATAGATTTAACTTTATCGCGTACCGTTAAGGTTTCAACAATTGAGTCATCGTCTGCAAATTCCTCCTGGTAGAATTCTATAGCTGCTGCCATTCTGGTATACTCCATTTGAAGACGCCAATGATCAATTTGCATCAATACGTTTATTATAAATATGACAGACAAAAACCCCGCTATAACTATGGCTGCCTGCATTTTTCTCGTAACTTCGAGTGATATTCTCAGTTTTCTATCAGTTTTTGGAATTAGCGGGGGAGGTGGTGGTTTGGTGTGTAATTCTAAAATTTCAAATGTACAATAAGTTCATGATCGTTGACAAGGCGCCGATAATTTCATGAAGAATTGTTATAAATACTGTTTATGTTAATGTTACTGTAATACACTGATGAAACATGCTGTTACGGTTTAAGCTGGTGGAAGTTTTATGGTTATTTCTACAAAAGTAACATAATAGACATTATTACTCTTTCTTCCATAGTTATATGTTTAAAGAATCGAATGTTTGCGATAACTTAAGGCTAAGCTGGACCCTTGTCACTATTTAACTAAAAATTCGTGAAAAATCCACATTGCAAATTTTTCCACACAAAATAATTTTTTTCTGAAACTTAACATTCATGCTATGTTATGGTGACATTTTTAGACTTGTGTGTGCCATGCATAAAATTTAATTAATGTTTTATGACAACTCATAAAAATCATAAGGTACATCCTACAGCAAAATCCTGGGGATCTAACTTGGAGCTAACTACGTTCTTAAGAAGTAAATGTTATTTCCATTATTTGTTATGACCAAATTGTAAATACCGTGAATAATCTTTTAATTATTAATTAATGTTTAAAAAAGGGTATTTTTTTACTAAAAAAACTAAATTGATTATATAACCAAAATCCCTGGTGCAATTTAAAAATGCTCAAAAACGAATTATGGGAATATCGATTACTTGCTGAAAATATAGTTAACTCGAATCTTGATCTACTGGGTTTTCCCGTTGGATGTACCTAATGATTTTTGTAGGGTGTAATTAAATGCTAATTAAATTACATAATACCAATTATGAAATAGCTTGAATGTTAAAGTTTTAGAAAACATCTATTTTGAGTTAAAAAAATGTAATGCGGATTTTTCACGAATTGTTATTTAAACAGTGACGCGGGTCCAGCTTAGCCTTAAGGAAAAACGAAATGTCAGCTAAAAGACATATAAAACAAAGTGAAAACGGGATGGTGACTTAATATGAAATAGGCCCCTAGCACATTTTGAATTTTTGCAATACACAGTTTCTCACATTTGTCGATAGTTTAACAATGAAAAAGGTATACTTGCTAGATGGAACTGCACACAGCTAAGTTGGTAGCTAGAAGAGCCCTATGTAAAAGGGATCATTTCAAAGGATACAAGATTGTTCCGCGTGTGTATAAACGTATAGTATACTATAAGAGGACGTTGATTATTTTATTATGTTCATTTTAGAAATATGCACAAACATTAATATGTTCATTTTCAGAATTCAAGTTTTATAAACTTTGTAAAATATAGAAAGAATTCTCAGTGCAAAAAAACTGTCAACACAATAAAAATGCAATTTCTCAATCATACGAATATATTCTGGCTATTAGTAGTTTTAATGATATTCCTGATGACTTTGATTCCTACCACGGAACTTTTTACATGTTGCATAAGCCTTCCTCGTAGTTTTTCCTTTTCGTGTAATTTTAAAATAGATTCAATGATGTTTTCGCATCCTCGATAGCACAGCTTAGCTAAGTTTAGTACAAAAACAAAACCACACTCTAAGATGCATCTTGGCTGTAATTGAGAAAAAGGGGTTCTTTACCTGGACACTGCAGACCAATAATTCTTACGCCAGAGACGGCAATACCTATCATTTGTCAAATTCCCATGTAAACACTATGCAGCCGCATCTGATGAGAATACTGTTTCTCGATGTGAAGCTGTCCTATAGTTTTGGCATTTTTTGTACGTTTGAAAAAGTGCAAAACATTCGGTCACCATCAAGTTTTGACTTTGTTTTATGTAATTTAGTGGACATTTCATTTTTCCTTAAGTTATCGCAAAAATTCGATTCTTTAAACATTATGGAACAAAGAGTTGTCCGATGACAGCCGTTTTACCTTTTGTTTCAAGACGAACACAGCTGCCTGGAATGGCCTCCCGATAGTAACCCGGTAGAGGCTTGCAAAACGCGCAGGTAAATCCATGGCAGTCCGCAGGTCCTTGCAAGCGTAACCAGTTGTAACACGGTTCTACAAAACAAAAATATCCTTTTTGCATGCAGATACTGCTTGTTCATCCCGCCTTGAGACTTGAGGCAATTCATCCGCTTCTGTCACACATTACTGAAGCATTCGTAGAATGATATGTATATTTTGATTAGCCCAATATTATTACTTAATTTGTTATTTCAAATTCTATATGAAGATAAACTGTGCAAAGCTTGAAATCGTTTTTAGAATACAATTCAGGATGAGATCGCTTTCTATACTGAATCCATATAAACTATGCTTTAATCGTTATTTTTGATTAAATAAACTCTCTCTCTGACTTAGATAAAGAAAACTTTAAACTTCCTATTCCTAATAACTGTCAAAAACTGCCTATACTCAAATTTGTTCATAAAAGCAAACTATATAATATAGTGCTTTATCATGCACTCTGAGTACACCACAGACCTTCAGTTACGCACCCGTTTCTGATATAGATGCTGTATAAGCCAGAAGCGGGTGCGAAACTGTGGTATATTTATGCGGAGTGATGCTTTATCAATATCTCAACTTTATACAGATTGATTTATTACAGATCATTTGCTGTTTAGGTATAACCTGTCTGTCTGACTTTTTTACTGGTAAAGACTACTTTTCTCTTTAAACGGATGTTTTGATGATTTTACTTGCAAATATGTTGTTGTATTCTGCGTAATTAATGTTATTTGTTACTTTTAATACTCCTTTTTATAATTGTGAATGTAAACGTGATGCCTTTTGGCCTTGACAGGATTTTTCCTCAGCGGGGCCCACTGATGTTAAATGGTAGTTAATCATGCTCGTTAATAAAAACGCATGAAAAGGACCAGGGTCTTACGCGTTTAAGCTGGAAAATCAGCAATTTTGACGCAAGGCTATGTATTATGGTGGTGGTAATAAATTGTATTTCTGAGTTCGATTAAATTTAGACATTGATGGTGACTATGACCGCTAGTGGTGATGGTGGTAGTGGTGGATAAATCGATTCAAAAATCGATAAAAACGTTTTCTGCAAAAAACATTGAACAAGACATTTGTCATGTCTAATGCCCATCCAATGTTTGGATTATATTTTTTTAACATTATTGTTTTTTTACATTAGAAAAGAATAGAATACATCATGCATTATAATCTGGTTTATCATTGTGGGGGTAATCTTATTCAAAATTACTGTATCTGCTATCTGATGCGTTACCCCCCGGGTGAAAACTGACCACACTTGGGGATGTGCAGTCCAAGCTCAAATTATCCATCCATTTTTAAGGATTTTGGTCTCAACATTTTTTAGGGTTTTCTGTCATAAAAAAAAACCAAGTTTTTAGGTTTTTTCTTGAAAAAGTTCCCTGGAATTGCTACCTTTAAATAAAATCGTGAAAAAATGACCCATTTTAGGGTTTGTTGAAAAGTGGACCAATCTTTACGGACATCTTTGTGAAAAATCAATCCATTTTAGGAATTAATTTGTGGAAAAGCGACCCATTTGGGCTACCAACCTATGGCCTTCTTAGAACCACCTTTGAATCGTCCAAGTAGCGCTTCGGCTATAAACGCAACGTGAAATACCTTCTCAGGAACAAATATGGCCACCAGTCAGCCACATTGGAAGTAATGTACGTGGGTCAATATTACACATAACCTGTACTTTGACCTATACCTACTCTGTACTGAATATGGAGCTGATTGGATAAAAACTTACGCAGTTATTGTGAGAAAAACGTGTTGCGCACGGTAAAAAAAGATTCGCACCGGCATTTGACCTACTTGTCAAGGTTATTTTAAAATGGCACCTAGCCCATTACGCCCACAAACCTATGGTCTTCATAGAACCACCTTTGGATCGTCCGGCCAGGTAGCGCTTCGTCTTCATGGCTATAGACGCAACGTTACGTTCCTTCTCGGGAATAAACATGGCTGCCAGTCGGCCAGATTGAAAGTAATCTGGGTTAATATTATATATAACCTGTACTTTGTCCTGTATTCACTCTGTACCGGCTAATCGGCTAAAAACTGACGCAGTTATTGCGAAACAAAGAAAGTTATACACGATAAAAAAAGTCGAAGTTCCATACCAGCATTTGACCTACTTGTCCAGGTCATTTTAAAATGTCATCTAGCCTATTACGCCCACCAACCCATGGCCTTCCTAGAACCACCTTTGAATCGTCCAGGCAGTGCTTCATCTTAGCGGCGATAGACGCAACATTATGTGCCTCTTGGGAACAAACATGGCCGCCAGTCGGCCATATTGGAAGTAATCTATAACAAAACTACATATAATCTGTACTGCTACCTGTACTTACTCTGCACCAAATATGAATTATCTGATCGATAAAAACTGAAGCTGTTATTATGACGTGACCTCTCAGGAACAAACATTGCTGCCAGTTGGCCATATTGGAAGTAATTTGGATCAATATTATAACCTATACTTTGACCTGTGCTTATTCTGTACAGTACATGGAGCTAATCGGATAAAAACTGAAGCAGTTATTGTGAGACAAAGAAAGTGTTACGCACGGTAAAAAATGACGAAGTATCGTACCAGCATTTGACCTACTTGTCAAGGTCATTTTAAAATGTCACCTATAGCCTATTACGCCCATCAACCTATGGGCTTCCTAGAACCACCTTTGAATCGTCCAGGTAGCGCTCTATCTTCGCGGCGATAGAGGCAACGTTATGTGCCCTCTCGGGAACAAACATGGCTGCCAATCGGCCATATTGGAAGTAATCCGGGTCAATATTATACATAATATGTACTTTAACCTTTACTTATTCTGTACCGAATATGAAGCTAATCGGATAAAAACTGAAGCAGTTATGGTAAGACAAAGAAAGTGTTACGGACGGCAAAAAATGTTGAAGCTTCGTAACGGCATTTGAGCTACTTGTCAAGGTCATTTTAAAATGTCAGCTAGCTTATTACGGCCACCAACCTATAGTCTTCCTAGAACCACCTATGAATTGTCCAGGTAGGGCTTTATCTTCGCTGCTATATGTTACTTGTCCTCTCGAGAACAAATATGGCCGCCAGTCTGCCATACTGGAAGTAATCTAGGTCAAAATTACACATAGCATGTACTGCGACCTGGACTTACTGTGCCGGAAACTGATCTGATAAAAACTGAAGCTGTTATTATGACGTGCAATCTCGAGAATCAACATGGCCATGTTGGAAGTAATCCGAGCCAATTAATATTACATATAACCTGTTCTTTGTCCTGTACTTACTGTGTACCGAATATGGAGCTGATCGGATTAAAACTAAAGCAGTTATTGGGAGACAAACAAGTGTTATGCACGACAAAAAATGTCCAAGAATCGTTACAGCGTTTGACCTACTTGTCAAGGTCATTTTAAAATGTCGCCTAGCCTATTACGCCCACCAGTCTATGGCCTTCCGAGAACCACCTTTGAATCGTCCAGCTAACACTTCGTCTTCGCGGCTATAGACGCAACGTTACGAGCCCTCTCGGGAACAAACACGGCCGCCAGTCGGCCATATTGGAAGTAATCAAGGTCAAAAGTAAAATAGCCTGCACTTTGACCTGTATTTACCCTGTAGCGAATATGAAGCTGATCGGGTAAAACCTGAAGCTGTTATTGTGAGACAAAGGAAAGTGTTACATACGCCGACGACGACGACAAGGACGCCTACACTACGACAATATGCCCATTCCACTATGGTGGATGGGCATAAAAAAGGAATACTACTTTTTGTCCATCTCCTAATTAAACTAAAATTAGGGACAATTACATCTATCAAGCAATCTGGTAAATTAACACTACCCAGAAGCTGTTATCGCAAGACAAAGTAAGTGTTACATATGACGACAACGACAACGATGCTGACGCCTTCGCTACGACTATATGCCCAGCCACTATGTGGATGGGCATAACAATCGATATTAATTATATTAATTTTAAATAATCGTTTATTGAATAAAATAATGCAGCAAAAAATCGATTAACCTTAAAAATTGGTCAACAAAGCAATCAATCAACCGATGGCGATCCTTAGCGGACATACCTCTATCATTTTTTTATATTTTTAAATATAAAAAAGAGTTTAAAAACTCCTTTTTCAACTGCTAATACGTGCTTCATATTTATATATGATCGATTGCATGACCGTTTTTAATTAGTTCAAGTTCTCTTCTTACATAGTTGAAGGGTGATGTGAAACGTTAGTCACTTTAAAATGTGCTAACTTTAAATCTTATTTCAAAATCTGTATAGGTAACTTACCATAGTCAAACGTTTCATTTACAAGTTCGGTCGTGTCCATGTTTCCGTGCAGATGTAAAGCACATAGTAAACAACACGCTTTGCACTGCGGTCGAGCACTATCACATGAATAACAAGGCCATGTTGGAAACCAAGTACATTCATTTGGGCGTGTCCTCAAAGAAAATTTCTCTAGAAAAGATCGCTCTACCTAGGATCCATTATGATATACGTGTTATAAACAAAATATACAAATAAGAGTTCTGAACACAATTAGGTCCTGTTTTTTCTAACGCTACTCGCTACTCTGGAAATGATTAACTCCTGGATTAAGTCATACTTGAGGGAGTTTTCGCGAGCAGCGAGCATTCTCTTTTGGCGGCATTTGATTTTCTTTTTTTCTTTTTATTATTATCTTGCCGCGAGGCATAAAGAATGCTAAGAAAAGAATGTGATTGCAAGCTATCGTCTGCCCCATTCAGCTACGATTTCTCGTAATTTAATAGTTAAAAATTATCCAATCTAAGTGAATCGGAAATGGAAATGATCTTCAGCTGAGTCATACTTCCAACGGACTGCACATCAACCATGTGTCTATTGTCCGTATTAACATTTTTATGGGTTTTTTTATCCTCATCTAAGCGAACATTTTTGTTTCTAGTATATATCGCACATATGTAACCTTGTTTGTTTTATATTATGTACATGTACAATTTGTTATGTACATGTATTATGT